>CAUYLG010059532.1:0-238838 GCA_963573385.1 Cacajao melanocephalus | reverse complement strand
ACAGAGGTTAAAAGATAATATAGATCAGGGGTTGACAAAATTTAATCCATGGGCCAGATCCTGCCCACTGCCTTTTACTTTTAAAAAAAAAAAAAAAAAAAAAAAAAAAAAGCTCCACTGGAACTCAGCCATACACTTGTTTTCATATTGTCTATGGCTGTTTTACTGTGACATCCTCAGAGTTGAGTAGTTGCCGCAGAGACATTATGGGCCACACATCTGAAAATATTTGCTATCTGACTGCCACGGCTCTCGATAAAATAAGAATTGTATCAATATTACAGATGTGACAAAAAAGCACAAGAGAAGGTAGTTTGAGGCTCGATTTGAGAGAAAGGTTAGCCCAAAGGGCCAACAATGTAAGCCTGGGTGGGGCAAACCAGGGAGGCAGTGGGGATGTCGTTGACACAGTCGGGAAGTGGAGTGGGCTAAGGAAAGAGTGTGGTTGCTGGTGGAGTGCAGTGAGCAACGGGGTGTTTTCCTGGAGCAGGAACCAGAGGAAGATAATTAAAGAGTAGAGTGTGGTCAGGGAGCAGGGCGCAGTTGGTCAGGCAGGAGAAGGTTGTAGTCACGGAGAAGGGGATAGTCGGGGATCACAGAGCCATCGGGGAGCTGGAGCTGATTGCAGCCAGGAAGCTGGGCACAGACAGGGGAATGGAGCAGCATGTAGTTAGGAAGTTGAATGCAATCAGGGTGAAGCGTCCTCAGGGAGCAGACGCGGATGCAGCCAGGTGATGGCTGCAGTCATGGAGTGGAGGACAGTCACGGAGCAGGGTGCAGGGGTCATCAGGGGCGCCTGTGGCTGCCCAGCAGAGTGCCGTCAACCAGCAGAGTGTGATCAGGGATTGAGTGCTCTCAGGGAGGAGTGTTTTACCAGGGAGCAGGGTGCAGTCTGGGCAGAGACCGTCGTTCTGGAGCCCGTCAGGCAGTCAGAAAGCCATCATAGGGCCCCAGAGAGCCCGCCAAGCTGGCATTGGTGAAATTGAGGCACCAACTTTGAGTTGTTGTTGTTGTTTGATTGTTTATTTTAGAGACAGGGTATCACTCTGTTGCCCATGCTGAAGTGCAGACGCGTGATCTGGGCTCACTGCAGCCTCGAACTCCTGGGCTAAAGCCATCTTCCCACCTCACAAGTAGCTGGGACTATAAACAGGTGCCACTATGCCCAGCTATTTATTATTATTATTGTAGAAGCAGGGTCTATTTTACCTAGTCTGGTCTGGAACCGCTGGGCTCAAGTGATCCTCCCACCTCTACCTCCCAAAGTGCTGGGATTACAGGCATGAGACATACACTGGCCTAAGTTTTAATTGTAGGTCAGAGTCTGTTTACCCACTGAGTCCCTCATACAGAAAGGCATCCAGTACCTATCTCAGCCCTATACAGAAAGGCATCTAGTACCTACTTTGAGCCAGGCATTCTGCTAAGTGTTTTTCCACCTGCTGTCTGTGCAATCGCCTAGACCAAGGACAATTGTGATTATGGTCTAAAGGAAATCAGAGAGCTACAAAGGTAGAAATTGGTTTCTGAATGATGCCAAGGCATTGGGATCATGTGAAAGCCTGAGTCTATGTGGCTGTGTTCTGTGTTTATGCAAATAATAATGAGAATAATTATAAAACTCCATACACCTGTGCCTGCCAGCCTTTGTCACTCTACACAATATTAGTTGAAACTCATTGTGTATCGAGAAAAGAATAGAGTTTTATGTAATGAAATATAATGCTTTATTCAAAATGATTTGTCAGCTTCAGAGAATAGCAATAATATTGTACTATAAATTAAAACTTGAGTGGTTGGAGGATTTTTCCCCCTTACTGCCAGCTGTTAATACAGTTTGACAATATACCTAATCAAAATCACATAGCTTAATTGCCTTTGATGGATTCATAATTATATTTACCAGGACTTTAATATACAACCCAGAACACACACATGCACCTTGAAACATAACACACAGAATCCTCTCACATTTGAGGAACTGGAAAATAATTTAGAGACGTGGTTATTAAAAGGAAAATGCTGCAGTGAGTTTTCTAAAAATCATTTTCATGTTACATTTTAGAATAAACGTGCATATTTTTAAATTTTCCCCACATACTGTACACTTAGTAATAAATAGTTCACCTAAACATGCTGAGTAAATTCAGCTACTAGGAAACATTTATTGTCTTATAAAATGAAAACTAAGTGAAGCTGTCACGTGGAAAAACAATTAAATTATTTGACAATTTGTTAGAAACAATAGAATTTTTTAGAAACCAGGGACTTTCCAGAGACTTCAGTTTTGAGGTAAGAATTCATGAATGCACCTACATCCATACATTGTTCAAATGAAACATTTTTTTGAAGAGATTCGGAAAAGAAAGAGAGGCTCAACCTGTTGTAGCCAATGAAGGAGATCTGACTTTGCTTTTGGAGCAGCTTTATTTTTGTCAGTCTAGAAATATTACCCAGAAGCTATAATACTGAGGTCAATAGCAAAGAAATCTTTCAGGAAGAACCCCATCCATTTTCCTAGTCTGTTATTTAGTTCACCAATATAATAAAGGTAGTGGTTTCCTTTAGGAGAGATCATCTCTCTGTAGGTTTGTTTACCAAGTTATATTTTTACCTGTATATCTTCTTCACCTTTCAAAGGATATTTTAAGTCTTTGAATACCTTGTTCTCCTTACAAAACTATTTATTTTACCCAAACTAGTGTAGACACTGGCCTGTACATACTTCATAATCTCACCTCTAGTAGTTACTCTTTGCTAGAAAAATTTCACTCATTATAATTACACTTGCTCTTGAGGAGTCAGCTAAAAATGGGCTTCCTCTCTAAAACATTCCTGAGTACTCCAGCCTAAAATGATCTTTCCTATGAGGATTTGGATCTCCATCTTTTGTGCACCTTTGATGCAAATGATCTCTCTAAGCTAACCATGTTTAAGAACAGCCTACTTGCATTCTGCATGACTCAGACATGGTTATGAACAGATTTGGTCATTCATTCTACATATGTATACACTGTGACCTTTGTGAACAAAAAATGGTATTAAGCAAACAGTCTCCAGGAATTTTCTCACTTGAGATATAAGTGGCCGAGTTCTGCATTTGAAGCAAGAGAGAAAGGGTTGGGCAAGAGGTTAGTCAGAATAGCAGATCTAGATTCATTGTCACTCTGAGAGGTTGAGAGTCAAGTCAACTGCAGCAGTTTTAGCCTGGAACTTGATTAGCCGTCCACCAGTTCCCATCCGTATGAGTGGGTGTCTTTCTCACTGACTTACCTCCCTAAGGTTGCTATGACACAGCAGGGATTTTTTTTTTCTCTCATTGTCTTCCTCCCTCATTAGACTCAGTATGAACAAAATGAACTTTTATTTGTTCAATTTATTCTTCTTATTCAGGAAATCAAATCTCATTAAACCTGAAAATCAAAACATTCTTCCTTCAGGGTCATATTTCTTAGAGAAAAATTCTCTCTAATATGTCTCTATTTTAAACAAAAAAACCTGTTACCAAGTCCTGGCATAGTCCATATGACTTCTCTTTTTAAGTGGCTAATAGGAAATAAGGTTATGTAGGAACCATTAACACATCCATTCCTCTCTCTGTTACAGAGTTCTTACAGAGTAAAAGGTCATAATAGAACGCAAATGTCCTATGGAGTAACTCATTTGCCATTAAGTATAACTGAATTGTATTGACAGTTTGCACTGTCAATACAATCAGACACAGGGGCTTATAGTTTTTAGACACAGGGACCCAAATATTATTTTAGCTTTTCTATCTGATTTTTCCCCAGCACTCCCTAGCATCAAGCATATCACTGCACTCATGCCTTTTTATCTAAACAACAATCATCAAGTGCTTCTTATATACCTGGAACTGGTACATAAGTTCCAGATATATAAGAAGGTGCTGGAGACAGAGATGCATAGCATCAGGCATATGCTGTAAAGGAATCACTTTCAAGTTAGGGAGACAAATGCATATAAATGGTTACAATTCAGTGGAGCAAATGCTAGGAGAAAAGTATATTTCAGGTGCGGTGTGAATACTAAGAGAGGAGTGACTAACTGCCCTATTCAACAAAAATCGGTCATTTCTTATAGCAGAATACAGGTGAGAACAAATGAGTGAGAAAGCAGATCATAAAGCATCCTTTAATCATGATAAGAGACTTATCATTATTATATATGATGGAGAACTAGGGGATGGAATTTTCGATTATCATTAGAAAGCTAAATATGTGTACCCATCTAAACATTCAGTGGATGTTGTCTGGTAATGATTGATGAAAATGAGTGAGGTAATTTCAAAGAAGATATACAGGAGAACTTTTAGAGTGAAGGAACTGTTCTGTCTGATCCTGGAGTGATACATAAGTGACTCCAACCCACAGAACTGTACATTAATAATGGTAAACTTTCTACAAAATAAAATAAAAGGAAAATGATCTAAGTAATTTGGAAAAAGATGTTCTGACTGGAAAGTATAATACAGCAGACAAAAAGAATTGTACACAGACACTCTAGTTGGCAAACTTGTATCTCTTGGGAATACAGGTTAACATTTCTGGAACCACTGTACATGTACACTGAGGACGAAGAAATAAGTACATGGATGGCATGTGGTGAGTGGAAGCCAGGTTTCTCACTGTTGGAGAGGGAACTTATAACAAAGAAAGTAAGGCTACGATAAACTCTGTTCAATGGAATTAGTAAGAGACATCAGTGTGATCTTATGTTTAACTTAATGCATCTAGAGAGGGATAGATACAGAAAAAATTGTAGATATGCATAGATACAGAGGTTATGATACATAAATATATTGCCTATTCTGTCTGTTGAGAGTGCTTAGAAGTAATGAAACCCTAAGAGCAAAAAGCATCTTGCTTCGTCTGGCTGAACTCATGGCTAGAGTCACCCCAAAAGTAGTGGCAGGGAAGCTCCCACAAAGGATTGTCCCACATCATCCCACGAGGAGGCCAGTTGGAATTCCAAACAAAAAACCACTAAACGCCAGGATAAGCAGTCCAAGGCCTGTCCTCGGGGAACTTCCATATACTGGGCTGTAGAATCTTTGAGATGGACAGTGAGAAAGATGTTCTCCCAGGCATGGCCATCAGGAGAGGATTGGGTTATAAAGTTTATAGTAAGGTTTAAAAAATCTAAGACCTGGGCTACTTTCTACATGTTTGATCTTTTAGTGTTTCAGGCATCAACCTAAACAACTTTACCAGAGCCTTAGGATATTTCCTGTTATTTTCCAGGCCCTAACTTGGGTCCAGGTCTACTGGGGGAAACATACAAATGGTTCAGTTCCAGATCATTCATGGCACTCTATGTTTCTAGGTCAGGACAAAGAAAGAAATTGAGGGCAACTGAGGGACCCTACAATCCATATTTCTGACCAGCACTTACAATATTACATGCTATATTTTCTGTGATTATCTGAATCAGTAAGAAAGGGCATGATTGCCTGCAATGTCTTTTATTTTAACTTCATGAAGCTCTGCAAAAAAACACATCAACAGTAAATATAGGTGTATATTACAAAACCTATGATCACAATTTTAACAGGCTTACTAGCAGAGTTTTCCGTCAAGAACCCCCATTTCAAAAATCACGATTTTATTGTAGACCACCAAGAGTCATTCCCCCATGTGGTCAATTAACTGGAATTGTTTTTGTAAATGAGAGAGGAATTGAGTAACTTCAGCTGTTTTGTTTGTAATATACATGCAACACTCAGTTTATATAAAGGAACAGACGCTCTCTCACACAGCTATCACCATGTCCAAAGGCATTTGATTCTGTAGAACTATTTTCTTTATGGTGGTTGTTTCGATACTGAAGGCCTCCAAACCATGCTCAATGCCATATAAAGCTCTGGAGACAAATCTGTGAAGGACTTCCACCTTCTGTATGATATTAATAGAGCCTCCCAGAGGCACAAATATAGACATAAGAAATCCCACATAGAAAAGATAGACCTACACCACAAACTTTTCCAGATGGGCTCATTGAGGGAGAGAGGGAGAATGTCAGAGATTCTGGAGGGCAGGTATGGGAAGATGGGAGTCCATCATCCAAGCCACCATGGGGAAAACCAGGGCTAGAAGTTAGCACCACAGAACCACTGAGTGCCATTCAGGGTGATCCCGTATATTCCTAGCATAAAAGACCAGTCTGTGGGAACCAATCCTTGTCCTTAAGTATAACAGTGTGCTGGCATCAGGCAGTTGGAAGGAACCTTAGGTACCTGGTATTATTTACCTGAGTGTCTTTAGAGTGGTTACGTTCTTTTTACAAGAGATATCTGCCATGCAGGAGAGCATCCCTGCCACAGCAGTGAGCCACAAAAAGCCCTCACTTCCAACATTTGCTAGTATGATCTTCGCTGCCAGCACATGGCACTTGAAGGGGCAATTCTTGCTTTATCAGTTGCTTTCCTGCAGAACATTTTCATTGATAAACTTACATTGGGTCCAGAGTTGCTCAGTGTCACATCCCAGTCACCCAAGTTTGCTTGTATGATGTGAGAAGTACTCACTTCCATATGTTGTTTAGGTATTGATGTTTGTACAGAGACTGTCTTCTCTCTGTAGCTCAGTTCACCATGAGTATCATGCAGTCCCTCCAAGGCTACTCAGGGGCATACAACACCACGAACAGTAGCTAAATGGGCCTTTCACAAGGGCTCGGTGGACAGGCTAGGAAGACATTCTCTGTGGACATGCAAGTGCTAGAGGGGATGATGTAACAGCGGAGGAGAAGGCAGCTTGAACAACCAGCAGAAAGACAAAAATTATTAGGAACACATAAAATGGCCTGGGGCCCCTCTTACAGTATTAGATCACCCCTGCCAAAATAATCTTAGTCACCACAGAATCTTTCCAGGAGGGCGATACCAGACCTCTTATTTCAGCATGGGAGAAATTGTAGACTACACAGTGATAGGGCTGAGTGAAATCCACTGCATTAAGGGCACTGCTTGACCACTGTCAATGTCTACCTGGGCCCTTTATTGAAAAGGAAAGCGGGGGTCAGGTATAAGGCAGTGGCAGCCTCCTGCCTTAGGGAAAGAAAGACACCAATCCAGCCCAAGAGCACTTTTCTTTCCAGATCCCATCTCAGGGTTTCCCGTCCACACATCATGGGACAACTGGGTGCAGAATTAGGGAGTTCCATGTGGAACTGAATTTTGGGCTTAAGGTAGTGTCTGATTTCCTCCATATCCACATGGCTTTTGTTTGTTTTCTTATATCTACCAGATGTTCATAAGGCAATTTTTCCCATAATGGGGCCTCATTGAAAGCAGATATAGCTTCCATTAAAACTATAGCCCAATTTCTCAATGAGGGAAATTCTATGAAGATTTTAATTTGTTCCTTTAAAAGGCCATTTTTCCTCATCTTAACTCCTACTGTCTATGGGTTGTAAGGCAGATAAAATTGCCAGATGATGCCCTCCTATTGTGCTCAATTTGGGATTAGGAAGCTTGTGAAATGTTTTTTGATCATTTTGGCAATAGTTCCTGGGATACCATACACTGGCTACAAGTGTTGCAGATCTTGTATGGTCAGGATCTGATTTATTTTTTGACAGGGGAAAGCTTGCAAGAAGCTCCTCATAGTGTCCATGCACGTGAGTGAATATCAGTATGTCTTATTCTTAGGGAGAAAATCATTCTCCATATGTCAATGACTCTTTCTCCTCTCTTGATATTCACAGTAATCCCTGGTACTTGCCAAGGACAGGCCTAGCAATGGATGGGGAACCTTTGTATTGCTTCCTCTATTTCTTGTTTGGACACTGATGAGCCAGCTTCCAGGGGCCAGGTTTCAAGTAGCATACAGCTTTCTATGACCTTCCTTCTAATGTGCCCTGTGTGTTAGCTGTATCATCTTTTACAGTGATGAGTACTTACCAGGACCTGGTTATGGCCAGGATATCTGCTTTTATATTTCTACTAGGAGATGATTGTTGGTGAGGTGCTATGTGGAACATGTGACATCAGCCTTTGATTTTGTAATTGGTCCCAATATCTGTCCATAGCTCTGCCTCCCATAACAATCTCCCATTTATAAATCATTGATCATTTCCCTTTGAATTATTGACAGTGTCAGCCCTTTTATGACCAGCAAGGAATCAGTATACAAAGTTGCTGGGTGTAGCTCCTTCATAATTACTAACCAGGCAGCTCATATAGTCAGCCCATTGGCTATTAGGTCCCATTCCTGATTTCACCCATATGGTATATCTGTGGCTGATTGAACAGCCACAATGGTCCATTTGGGTGACTGGACTACACTGGAGCCGTTTGTGTACCATGCATCCTTTGGTGTGTTACCATCTCATTTTATTCAATAGGGTTTCTCTGGAGGCAGTGTTGGGATGAATTTTAAATCTATGGTACAGTTGACCTTTAAACACTGTGGGCTGGAACTACACAAGTCAACTTATATGTGGATTATTTTTAATAAAAGTCAGAAAAGTTACACTTAGTGCCTACCTCCCTTCTCTACTTCTTCCTCCTCTGCCTCTCGAGACAGCAAGATCAATCCTTCCTTTCCCTTTTCCTCCTTAGTTTACTCATATGAAGATGACAAGAATGAGGACATTTATGATGATCCACTTTCACTTAATAAATAGTAAATATGTTTTATCTTCCTTATAATTTTTAAACAATATTTTCTTTTCTCTAACTCACTTTATCATGAGACTATAGTAGGCAAAACAAATACCATACAAAGTATGTGTAAATCGACTATTTATGTTATAAATAAGACTTCAACAGTAAGCTATTAGTAGTTATGTTTTTGGAGACTGAAAAGTTATACATGAATTTTTGACCGTGCAGGGGTGGGAGGAGCAGCATCTAACCCTGTTTTGTTTAAGGGTCAGCTGTAAATTGTACAGGTACCAATGGCGCCTATAGTTTTATCAACAGAGGACTGGATACAAGGTGTCTTTTCTGTTGAAAATATGTATGCCACCTAAGCAAAGTATTATTTTGTGTTACTACTGATGTGGGTTTGGCCAACAGGCTATCAACCTGACAATTAATAGGGTAAGCCATTTGTACTCCAACCAGCATATCTGCTGCTGGAGGCTTTGTTTGCAGGAAGGCCTGCTAAACAGCAAGGAAATGTTTATCTAACACAGTACAGCATTGCTCAACCCCCTTGAACAACTGTGACCAGAATCCAATGGGTATTCACTGTTTATCCTCCCTTTGCCAGGGGTCCATTCCTTCCTCAGTCACATAAACATCCCATTTAAATGATCTACTGAGGATGAAATGGCTTGTAGGGCTTGCGCTTGTGTCACTAAGGCTTTCACACCAGTAAACCTTTTGTGCCTCCTCATTTATTAGGCAGTGTAATGGCCAGAGACATTAGGCCAAGTGTGGAATTAAGATCTTCCAATATCCTAGCATACCTATAAAAATGTGTACGTTAAAATGTTCAAGCCCATAGATATGTCTGTATTTGGTTGATCATGGCTGTAGACAAAACCCAGGTCTTACTCTATCAATCAATCATACCAAGGAATTTCATGGTGCCTTTGGTCCCTGGATATTCTGTGAGTTGCTGCCTCATCCTCTGTATTTTGGTTGCTCTAGGACTCTCTAGGTAGCCTTCTGCAAAGGGCTTAAATCCACAAAGTTTAGCAGAATATCATCCACTAAATATTTCCAGTGAATGCCAGGACTTGTCTCCTGAAATGGCAAGGTCTCTTGCCGCTAAACCACAGCAAATCATGGGGCTAGGTAAGTGCCCCTGGGGAGCACCTGAGAAGCACATTGTTGGCCCTCCCATGTAAAGGCAGTCATGTGCTGGGACTCTGGGCCTAAGAGCATGCTGAATAAAGTGTTTGCTAAATCCAGGACAGTATCCCATGCACTAAACACTAGTCAGCCTGACGAAAAACCAGTCAGTCTTTCCAGGCTTTGAGCCACATTTGCAACAGCAGCAAGTTATTGGAGTCACCTTATTTAGTTCTCAGTAATTAACTGTCATTCTCCAGACAGTGTAGGGTTTTCACATGGGCCATATCTGGCTGTTGAACGGACTCTGTGCAAGAGGCACAAGTCCAACCATCTCTAGCTCCTGAATAACAGCTATTAACTCTTAGTTCCCTGTGGGAGATGATATTGTGAAGGCCTTACTGAAAGACCTAAGATAGGGAGCCGTGTCCTTCCAGCCCAGTGGAATAGCCTTTAGGATCTCATGTAAATGCCAGCTGTGAAGAGCATCATCAGTTTCCTGGAAAACAAGGGCATAGATGGTCACCCTAACTGCTACTCACACCACAGAGCCTGCACCTCTTGGACTGTCTTCCAAGATTCAGGATCCCCAGGCATCTCCCTCTGATGGCCAGCCTTCCCTGCAGGCTAGTTTGTTCCAGTCCATCAAGGAATGATTCTCAGCAATAGTGAGGAGATCATGTAGGTGTTGCCTGATGGAGGGATGTGTTGTGACATTGTTAACCATTTTTCCTCACTTTCAGATAGAACCACCCCATAGCACCACTATCCCATAATTTTACCACCCAAGCAACTAAGAACTCCTTTTGGGTTCTGCTGAAAAGGGGATAGAGAGATCAATCAACTTCACTGGTGGATATCTGCACAAGGAATAAGCTTGATTGGCAGGTGGTAGGGGGTCTTTGCATGCCTACTTGTGGCTTTGTTTCAATTTAGTCTGAGGGAGCAAGCTCTCACATGTGCCCCTTAGTTCTTCTTTTCTGAATCCATCATTTCTATTCAGTCCTCAGACTCACTGTCACTTTCTAATGGATTTTATTTTTTATCATTCCAGTAAGGGCTCTGGACAATGGCATAAACACAGGCATTTTCTCATCACAAAAAGTTTAGCACAGTGGCATGTCAGTGTGTTCAGCCAAGCCTTCCCTTCTTCCATTGTACCTTCCACGTCTATAAATAACACAGAGTAGGTCACGTCCCTTTCTGGTTATAACTCCTTCTCTAACATGCACACCTTGTTTTTGGCCACTAGCTGAGCTTGAATAGTCCAGATAGACTGCCCACAGCAGAGGCCAGACTATTCCTGCTGCTAAGAGCCAGGATTCCTTGTTGGCCATTTGTCATTTCAAATCCTCCATTAGACTACTCAAGCCTGCTGGAGCTTTTGGAGCATCTCCCAGGGCAGCCCACAGTATCCAGCAGGTGGGAAACTGGGTCCCACATAAACTCGTGCTGCTATCCCAGGATCTTTCTGGTTTATTCCTCTTTTCCTCATCCCATTTCTTTGGAATTTTGTATACTACTTCAATTGTTCTGTCCAGCAGACCTGTGACTGGAATCATCCCAAAAGTGGTGACAGAGGAGCTCCTGCAAAAGACTACCTGAAATCATCCCAAGCTGAGGCCAGTTGGAATCCCAAACAAAGAAGCACTAAACACCAGGGTAAGCAGTCCACAGCGTTTATTAGGGGAACTTTATTTTTGTACAGGGCTGCAATGTCCTTGAGATGAACGGTGAGAAAGCAGATGTTCTGTCCAGGGATGTACATCATGGGAGAATAAGATTTTGGAATTAACAAGATAGGTTAAGGAATTTCACTCAGGCCTGGGATCCGTTTCTAGGAACATGTCTGATTTTTCAATATTTCAGGCAACAACCTAAACAATTTTATCATTACCTCAGAAAGTTCTTTGCTGCCTACCAGGCCCTATCTTGGTTTCAATCCTGCTGCAGAAAATATGTAACTGGCCAGGTCACAGAACATTCAAGGCATCAGTCAGGACAAAGAAACGCAGTGTATGTAGGGGAGGTTGGGGAACTAACTAAGGGACCCTACACGTATCCAGCACCCATACCTTGGTTTCTGAACACCATTCTCTAATAAACTTAACGTGGTGTCTTGGAGAAATGGCTGAATCTAGGATGGGGGAAGGAAAAATAAAAGATGAGTCTGGAACATCTTAGAGTTTTGGAACGTAAGGACATGTTCAAAAAACAAAGGAATGGGCGTGTATCAAAGGGAAACGGGAATCAACTTGAAAAAGCTACCAGCAGTCAAAGCTGGAATGCAATGAAATTAGAGTATTATTATAAACCAAAGCAGAAAATAAATACTTAAGAGCCCATACTGATCAAAATATTGAGTACATTTTAAAACAGTAGAAATAAACAAAAGGAACCTGACATAAGTACATGGCATAAAGTAATCTATTTTGTATTTATCTTCTCTCTGCCCAGTGAATCTTTAGAGTACTCAAAAATAAATACAAACTTTGAGAAGTCAGTTAATATTTTAACACCATATTACAAAGTATACCTCTCCACTTAATCATATCTTATTCATATTGCACCTTTTGTCTCTAATATTTTTTGTTAATCCCTTATTCATTCATACCTAATCCATCCATTATGGCTGACTCAAGTGTAATTGTCCTCAAATTTCATGAAAGGTCAGTGTGGTGCAAAAAAAAAAAAAAAAGCACTTAATAAATTTTGCTGATTTGACTTGTTCAAGCTCAGACTATTTTTTTCTTTTATATATATGTATATTTTAATTTTGTTAATTTCATCTCCACAGCAACCTGTGAAGTCTGTGAGAGTAGGGGATTTGTTGTATACTGATTTTGTACATCCAGTAATAGAACAGTGCATAGACTAGATATTCAAAAATAGTTTTGACTATTGGATTAAGACTTACTATCTCCAGGAAAAAGAAAAAGATAAGAAAAAAACAATGAAGACAACAACATAACTTCTTCTGTCACCATTTTAGGCCTTTCCCATTCAGAGCCTGCCAATGTGGAAACTGCTAAATGCAGTAAGGGAGGAAGAAAGAAAGATAACACTATTCAATTTCTTTATTATGTTGGGAAAACAGAACCTCTGCATTATTTTTTTTCTATTTCAGAACATATGAGAGCAAATATTTTTGGGTTCTGTGTTTACACACATGATCTGAATTGTTATTAAGCAGTGCCAACAGCATATAAACTTTTCTATGCATGTTTCTTTCCTGGTAAACTGATGGATGAGAGCAGTCTGTGATCCTCTCAGTCACTGCCTTTGAAAGGTTAAAAAAAGTTACTTTTTACTGTCTTTTAGTTGGCAGGCACTTGAGAAACTATCTTTTATTTTCAATGCACGACCATCCTAGAATAATGCAAGCAGATAAAGCATGTCCTCTGGGGGACATTTCTTTTACAGACGTCATTGCCCTGAAAATGGCCATTTCTGGTGGGTTCTTTTTTAGCCATCAAAAAACATACTTGTGGTAAACAAACAGAAACTGCATGATTCTCATGGACTTGTTTATCTTTTATCATTCTTCTTAGAACACAGAGCTGTTGGTGAAACAGTGAATATAAGCAGTCGTGGGAAGGAGGTCATTTGATTGTAAATACACATTACCTACTAAAGAAGAATGAAGCTTTGTTGCTGATGCTACATAAATAAATAACCTGGATGCAGTGGCGAATAACTGTAATACTAGCACTTTCAGAGGCCAAGGTGGGAGGATCGCTTTAGGTCAAAAGTTTGAGGCCAGCCTGATCTGAGTGAGATCCCATCTCTACAAAAAGAAGATAAAACATAAATACCTCAATTAAGTAGAAAATAACACATACCGGGATTGATAATAGAACCACATCAGCAGGACACAAACTTTGATGAGTTGCAAAGTGCCATGAGTCTGTACTACATCCTGCATCAGTCTGAGTCCAACGCAGAAAAAAAATCACTATCAGTGTTTTAAACAAGAGGAAATTAGTGCATGCAATTAATTGCCCATGTGGCAGAAAATAGAAAAAGCCAACTAGGAGATGGTGAGTCAACCTGGAGACAAGCAAAAAAAGACATGACCATTCTTGTGGCTGTTGAGACATAGGGAAAAAGGAGGTGTTATCAGATCTTAGACATGAGGATGACCTGGAGAAAAGTATAATCATAGTGAGAACCACGGAGGGATATTTTACTCAGTGCACTCAGGCTCTCTCTTCCCCCTCTCTTCAATCTCCTGCCAGTGTGTCCTAGTAGCAAGCCTAGCTCACAGCCAGTGGGCAAAAAGAAACCTCAGAAATGCAGTTGCAGAGTCAGCCCCTGCAGGGCAGAACAGAGCAGGGAGAGTGTGAAGAATGGATCTGAAATCCAATGAACAACCTAACAGAACCCCTCTTTCTTAACATACTTTATGTAAGATGTGGGCAGGAATTCATGTTTCTACATCAATGGAGAAGATCCTGCTGAGAATAGAAGATCCATATTCAGGCACATTATAGAGGTATTTTATTTAGACTTGCAGCTGCAAGGGTGAAAAGTCTAAAGCTAAAAATAATGAAACAGATCATATCAAATAAAATGATGAGGAGAAAGTTCAAATATGTTAATTTTTTATCAAGTAATAGGTCATTTATTGAGAACCTGCTATGTGGTTTTATATTACGTTTTGAGGCATTCCAAACTAGTGCAACTAGAGGAGATGACATCTGTTCTCGAAAAGCCTGAAGACTCGTTGTGGGGGTTAACACTAAAACATGAGACAGTTAAGAAAAGAACAGTGCAAAATTGTAAAAATTGACATGTTACATTTCAGGGTGCCAGCATAAAGTACATTAGAGTTTCTTAACTTAGCCACTCACTCAAAATATTTCCGCTTTTAAGCATGCTTCCAACCAAGGCGCAACATAAATTACTAATCAAGAAAAAGGGCTTGGTGCACAATTCAAATCCTGGCTCCATGAATTACTTGTCCTAAAATTTGAAAAAAAAATTATGTGAACTTTCGGTGCCTCTGTTTTCCCATTTATAAAATGAGAGTACAATAATTGTAACTATCTTAGAGCATTGTCACAAAGAGAAAATTAGTTAATGTCTGAAAAGTACTTAGGTCAGTTTCTGCCACAGGGCAACTGCTCAATAATATTAGCTATTTCTCACGAGCTGTGTGTAGCATTTCAGTATAGAGGCAATGATATTTTGAGTTTATTAGAGAGCAATATTAAGAAAAAACTGTTTAATTTGCTATTTTTCCATGTTGTTGAATTTTATTTTTGATTGACCTTGGCTTTCAATGGATAGGAATATGCACATTTACATACACATATAAACACACAAATGCATGTCCACACACAGGCACATATACATACCCATATATGTGACCTCTGAGCCTGTCGGCAACAGAGAATATGTATGCCTTCCTGGTATTACTGCTGTCCAAGTCCCTTGCTGCACTTGATACCCTTCTTCTCTTATTGAAAGGGGGGGGCGGAATGTCAATAAATTATTCATTACATCAATCTGATGATTGCTCAGCAAATAAGAAGGGCAATGGGACATTCCATACGAAAAATTACTAAAACAATAATATTTGTCACATATAACCTATTTACACTTTATTTTCCCAAGTGATTTTTTTTTCACAAATTTATTTCTCTTGGCCAAATTGGCATTTATGATACTAATCAACAATGGTACATTTTGTGCAGTATTTTTGCCTAAGCATCATATTGATTTTTATAGTGGAAGTAGCGTTCCCAGATGTTAGCTGCTCTAATTGTTGACATTTAAGACATTTAAGCACATTGGCTCAAAAGTGATTCCATACATATATAAACAGAACATCAAAATAGTATTCCAGCTTTTAGGGGGATCAAAGGAGGTTTTGGTTAATTTAAAAAAATTTATTGCTCAAAAAAGAGTCTTTGATGATAACCTGGATACTACAAGTGAAATTTTTTTCAACTAATGCACATATTGGTCATTTTCTATATGATATAAATTGTCAAGGTAGGGTGACATGGAGTTAAAGAATTATTAATTCCTGGGGTTAAGAACTCTATTTCCATGCATGATTATGTAATTATAATGATTTGTTGCCATTATAAAGGAAACAGACCATAGCCTTTGTCTCAAGCATCCTAAAGCCGTGGTAAACACAACTGCTAATAGCATTGCAACATGCCACATAATTACAAATAGAGACTGCCTTCTAAAAGCATTCTATTAAAGAAAGTGTTGTGTGGTACCGCAATGAGAATCACTAACTACAGGCCTTAAATGAAGTCTTTTGACTATTTGCCTTCCGAGCAATTTCACTAATATCCTACTGTTTTTCAAGCAATTAAAATGCAAATAAACATTTAAGGGCACTAGGTTGGGAGCCCAGATTTGAAAAGAATGTGACTCTATATTCACTAAAGCTACTTAGTTTCTCTTAATTGAAAGCTTCTTTGTACATACACCTTCTGATTAATACTATTCATTTCAGTCTTCTTATTGGTAGATACAACTTCTGTTTCAGTACTTTTCTTGCTAAAATCCAAATCTTCCCTCTATTCTGGTTGACAAGAAGTGTTCATTTAAAAAAAAAAAAGAAAGAAAGAAATTGTGCTGTACATAAACATCTTCTCAGAGGTGGAAATTTAAAATCCTTATTAGGTTTAGGTATCTGTCCTGGGTGCACTGAAGAAAGATGTGTTGATGTTTGCTTACAGATAAAGAAATAATAGCAAGTTACTGTGGCATTGTTTTCATCAGCTAACTCTTTACCCCTGACTAAATGTATGATGAAGTACATTAATTTGTTAAAAAGGACTTCTTAACAAAAAGATATCCAGATGGTGCTATAGTAATCTAAATGCTCCTAATGGAATTATGCAATGCTTCTCCAACTGATGTCAAGGTATTTCATGTCGTCTTGTCTGCAAATAGGCTGGTATTATCTCAGACTATAATTATAAAAGCTAACATAATTGATCAAAGAATTGATAATGATAAAATTCCTTTCATAACTCTCAAAATTGGTAAAAGAGAAACTTGGATTTTGTGATTGTCATTAAATGATATTGCAGGTCAAGTGCAATGGACTAAAATAGTTTCTTTTCATCTTTACCTTTCCATTCAGTGATACAAGAGACAGACATACATATTATCAAACAGGATGTTTCGGATTGAAATGCTCTCACCATTTTTCTCATTCTCTTCTCCATAGAAATCTCTTTCTACCACCTCTAATATTCACCAATTAGAAGTAAGCATGTGATTATAAGATTTATCAATAAATTGAGAGTTCAGAAGTGGTAAATTAAGGCTTGTCTTAAGCAAATTTTCATGAGACTTGAAATGAACCATTGGATCTGACATTAGTTCCTCTCTATTTGAATCAGCAAAGGAGAATAGTTTGATAGAGCTTAGCTAATGTTATGGATATGCTGGAAAAGGAGAAATAATAGGGAAAGAGTTCACCTTTTGTTCAAGTCACTGAATGGCTTTGTTTACACATAGGTTGAGCTCAAAGATTCATAGCTAGATATTCAAAGCCATGAAGGGATTAGAATATCCCACTCCAAAATATGTCATTTTAGTATAAAGATTATTTTGAGCTAAAGGGAAGTGAGAATCAACAAGTCCAGGGAGAGTTCTCTGCCCTTCCCTTAACTGCTTAAAAGCAGAACATAAATTTCCCTTTGTAAAGGTGTCCCCTGTAAATGGAAGAGGAGGGCACTCTTACTACTAGAGATGGAATAAACACAGATTAGCTTGCATAAATATACTTACTACCCTTATCTTGCATTACTTCCCCCATATATTTCCTAGTCGCTTTCCGTGATGTATCACTTGAAGCCTAAATCCCCTTTCCTTTGACAAAATGATATAAAAACCCCTGAGTCAAACCACCTTTGAGTCACCTATTTCCTGTCAACTTCTGTGCATGTAAAATACTAACACAAATTGTAAGTCTTTGTCTCTTGTTGATGTGTCCCTGGTCAGTACAGGCCCCCATTTAAAGAAACCAAGAGTAGTATCTTCAGATTCACCACTCATAACTCACTGCCTCCAATTCACTGCTCCAGTCAACACAGCCAGATTAATCACTGATTTCCTGCCATTTGTTGCCTGCTGTCTGGAGAGCATGTAAATTCTTACTCCTCTAGTTTTTTACTCATGCTTTTTCCTTTGTCTGGCAGGCCCTCAATCCGAATCTTTCAAATTTTAATTTAAGCCCAGGAGGCTTTCCCTACCTCCTCCATATAGAATGACTCAGTCCTCTGAATACTGAGAAGAGTTTTGGTCACTTTCACTCTTTTACACAAGGCATGTGTTCCCTTGTAGTATTATTTTTTCACATATGCCTCCTCATTGTATATTCCTGGAAACAACAACCATGCTTTACAGTTCTGCATGCCCAGTGATTGTAGAGAATCAAATCTCAGATGTTATTCAGTGGTATTCAGTAAACATTCAGTAAGAGTAAATACTAGTTATTTGCCACACTAGGCCCATTAGGTTAAAAACTGAATGGCCGTGACTTGGAAAAGACCCTGGGATGGAGATTTCAGCATTACGATGGGTCCAAAACGTTACATTGATAGAGCAGAATATAGCATATTAGATAAACTGATGGATGACGTGGGATCAGTGAGTAGGATAAAATATGTGCCTGATTCCTTTAGCCATCTATTGATACAATTATAATGTACAAGAAGTTTGTAATACGGGAGTCAGCACCCTCCAGTGCTCTGATGGATGATTTTCATTCATTTATTCCTTTGAAAAATAAGCATTTATTGGACATATATCTGGGGCTGGCAGTATAAGGATATAATAGAACTTCATCCTGCTTTTGTTTTTTTTTTCAAAAATGGGATTTTGCTAGTTGCCCAGGGTAGAGTACAGTGGCTCTTCACAGGTACACTCATAGAGCTCTGCAGCCTCAAACTCCTGGCCTCAAGCTATCCTCCCACCTGAGCTTCCCAAGTACTTGGGACTGCAAGCATTCACCACTATGCCAAGCTCTAGATCCTCCCTTTGAGGAACTCAGAGTTTTGAGTCAGTCTGGAGCCAGGATAAACTTTTATTTTTTGTGCATCAGTACAAATACACTTACGAATGAGGTTAAGATGGAGCTGCAGGGAGATTATATATTTAAATAAAAAAAATAAGAGAAAACCCATTTGGTTGGCACAAGGATTGTCAAAATGCCTTCAGCAAATCCCAGAGCAAATCCTTCTCCAAAACAAATGAATATAACAACCGGACAACTTGGTACCAAAAGGAAAATCATTCACTTAGTCAGGCTTATCAAATGCCTATAAAGAGCAAGGCACTGTATCAGCTGCTAGGTAGGAAGGCATCAGGCTTCAGTCTGGATGGAATTAATATTCTAGTGGTAAATATCCAAATATTATTTAATAATATTTATGAAAAGGGCTATGCGATAGATGTATTGGTTATTATGAATTCGTATAAAATGAGGGTGTTTGTTGGCTAGGAACTTGTACTTAAATTGAGATCTGAAAGAAAAGAGTAGGGGTATGTAAAGGTTTGATGATGATAAAAGTATTCCAACCCAAAGGAAGAATATGTGCCTGAGGAAGGAAGGAAATCGACCTATTCTATGTTAACTGGATTCTGTCACTTGTGCCAGTTCCATTTTCATTCTAGAGATCACCAGATGGGTAAGAAGTTTGCTGAAGCAAATCACTATGAGGTGTCTGTCTCAGGAGGCAATTCCAGGGAATAACGTTTTTGAAATGAATAAAAATAAAAGTTGAACATAGGCATTTGCTTTATTGCCTTAATTCACAACCTGGCTGAGTCACACTTGCTTTGGGAACCATAATTTTGAATTTCTGGACTTGAATGCATTTTAAAAATTCTCTTCACAAATGGAAGGTGGGAAAAAGAAATGTGCTAGATGTAAAAGCCAGACACACAAATAGCTGCTCAAGAGGGAGTATGACTTAGTGTCACTGAGGGAACTAAACTCAATTCTCAGAATCATGTTTAAAATATCAGCTGTGACACAATATTAGGCTAACCCAGAAGAAAATGTACTGGGTTCTTTCACTGTCTGGAGCATATATTGGCCCAAAGCATCCCTTTTGCCACAGTTCTTTTTAAGACTTCATTCTTAGGGGCAGGGAAAAAAAAAACTAACTAGAATTAGAAAACTGTAATAAATTTTAAAGGCATAAAAAGTAATTAAACTCCACTTATAAAAAACTTGTACATTTAGACCAGCCTATGTGAAAAGTAAATTCATGGGGAGAAATCATTCATAATGACATTTGATTCCACCTGAAGTTCATTCAAGTAATAAATCAACTTAGATTCATTTGAACAACAGTTTAGCTTATAATATTAACATAATATCATTAATCATAATATTAGCAGACTGTAACAAATTGTCTAAAGAATTTCTTGGTGCCATATCTAATTAATATAATCACTACTAATACTATTAACATGTTTTAAGTTTTATATGTATTCCATTAAAATATTTCACAATAAAACTGTAAATAGAATATGATCTTATCAAATTATGAAAGCCTCAATTTCTCTGTAGTCATATAAAAACTGTATTTAATTTTTCAAATTTAATTGAAAATAATATATTTATTTTTAAACTTGTTTTGCTCAAATTCTGTAATACAGTAGATAGTTTTATAACATTTGAACTATTTACACAGTTAAATATCTATAGATGATATTAGGCTTTAATCAGAACCTTGGGCTAAACATGGAATACTTTTACGATCATTAAACAATAAATAAAGTATTTTTATTATTAAAAAGTTTTTATACATTATTCATAATTTAATTTGTAAATATTAAAAATTGTTTTAAATATTATTTTATAAATCAAAATAGCAAAATGCATCATTCACCTATTCTTTTGACAAATGTCTGTGAATTACATACTCTGGATGCTGGGAATACAGACATACAGTAATCTAGTTCATGTCACCTAAGTGTTTAGATTTTAGTAAGGAGACAGGTAGGTCTACTTGAGAATAAGTAGATGATCACCATGGTGACCTAATACAAAATCTATTGGCAGAGGCAAATGCACTCTACAATTCCCTGGTTATCTGGGAAGGCTTTGTAATGTTGGAAGAAGTGTTTTAATTTTAAATTGAAGTTGAGAATTAGCAAGTGTTTATCAGGTGGATTAAGAAAGAAAGGCCATACCTTGCAGAAGGACTGTTCTCTGAAAAATCAAGGATTGAGAGAACTCCATGTAAACTCAAGAGGCTCAATGTGTTGGTATGTGTAGGGACTTTGAAGGCATAAGGTGGAAAAGTTGGTACAGGAGAAAAGACAGGAATACACATGCTGAAGTTCATACCATGTGCTTTGAGTTCCTCCAGAAATAGTTCTTAAGCAAAAGATGGAAGTGCAGTTAGTTTCCTTTATATGTAACCAGAAAATACTTTGAAGAGAGTGAGTAAGGAAAGCAGACAATGAGGAGTATACTGTCAAGAATGGTAATATTCCATACTCTTAATCCTACTAAGGATTAAGGGAACTTGGTAGCCAGTGTAAAATACTGGCCTGAGGATCACCCCATTCAAACAGGAAAATGGGGATGCAGTATTGTTTATACACCAACTTCCTTTGTTCATTGGTTGAGAGAAAGTGTTAATTCACAGGTATTTCCAACCTACCCCACAGGCAGCAAACCAGGCTCTAAGGGATAAATAAAGCTTTCAGGTAGAGAAATGTAAGCACTGGGAACTGAAAGTTCATCTGTGTTCACTGAATCAACAAGGTCAAGATGTAGGGTAGCAACAGCTTCATGCAATTATACTTACACTCGTTTGTGGATCACATGGTGCTTACGAAAGACATCATGTAGAAGCAAGTTATAGAAGCTTGCAGAAGTCAAACAGCCTGAGTTTGAGTCCTGACTCTGTCATTCATTCATCCTTTCATTCTGTGGGAACTTGAGAAAGTTGCTTAACTTTTGTATGCCTTTACCATAGTCATCTAGAAAACGAAGGTAACTACCTCATGGGGCTGAGGTTAGCATAAATTGAATAAATTCACTAAGAACAGTGAGAATAGTGCAGCCTATAGGAAATGCCCAGGAAATGAGAATTATTACTAATCAAGAGATTTTTAGCATAAGAAGCCATAGTAATATTTTGGGTTCCAAGGATGATTCTAAGGGTACAGTGTAGAGAATCATGATGCTAGAGGGCAGAATTTAGGCAATTCCATTGTGAGGGAGGGAAAAGAACGAACTAACAGGCCATTTTAAGAAAGCCATTTGATTGGTTGGAGTGGGGGTTTTTGGCAAGAGATTGGAGGGAATAGATTGGGGGAAGGAACAGCTGTGGAGGAAGCTGATGAGTACCTGTGCAAACAAAGTTGATTCTACCACTTCACAAAAATGTCATAGAAAATCTGTCAATATAGAAATCAAAAGTATGTTAATAATTTAGGACACCCATATTGTTAAAAACATTTTATGAGCAATGATATTCAAAGAGTAAAACATATATATGTGTATGTCTGAGTGGGTGTGTGAGAATGTGTGTGTGTGTGTGTGTGTGTGTGTGTACTCCATTTCCTCACTGAGGACCTAGGAGATAAATCCTTATTTCAAGTTATGGCATAAAAGAGCACATTAATTGAAAAAAAAAGTGGTATAAAATATGTAATGGCTAAAGGTATTAGGTGTCTTAGATATATTTCAAATATTTTATTTCTGTAAAATCCTGCAATATCTTCTTACAATATAAATAATTTCGAGTCTGTACAAAGCTACCCAAATTCTTTATTTTCTCTTTCAGTTTTACTCCATATTAATCTTTCTTCCCCTTTCCCTCATTTCTTCCCTCCCTCCCTTCCTTCCTTCTCTTTTTTCTTTCTTTCTTTTTCTTTCCTTCTTTCTTTCTGTTTTTCTTTCTTTTTCTCTTTCTTTTGCTTGCTTAAATTCATAGTTAATAAACTCAAGAGAACATTAGAATACAAATTACAAAGTGGGAATGTCATCTGCATTTCTGAAAACCTCTTTAGATTTGGAGTAAAGTAATGACCGCCTATGTTTTTTTTTTTTTTTACTATATTTCTCAATTATGTTTTGTTTAATGTTATACATTTGGTGAAGGAAACACTGCAATAAAGAAGGAGCATGGTAGAAGGAAGTTACCCATTGTTATTTTGTTGACAAGAATAACCTTCTACTTAAAACAAGAGAACTAAGATGGATAATCTCTTTCATTTGCAAAAAAAAAAGCTAAGGACTCTAAAGGATCTAATGAAAAAGGAAGAGGCAAACTGGAATTTAAACTTTGGCTCCACCTTTTTTCTTACTTTATTATTCTTAGTTTTTCTCCCGGAATGTTCAATGATAAACACGTTTAAGGGGAAGTAGGATTTAAAATAAAGCAATTTATGGAAATAATGAATCAAAGACATGTCTTGTAAGCAATGTTTTGTAATGAATCACAAGACATAGTCAAGATTTATATCACAGTCAAAATCATTATGCTTATAGAATGAGTGTTAAAACCTACTGTTTTCTTTGGCATTAATTTATACATTGAAAACAAAAGTACTATTTTTCCTGTAAATAATACCGACACAGGGAAGACTGAATACCCAACTTAATAATTTTATGATGTTGATCTTTCTCACAGTCCTTAGAAGATGAACTTGAAGTTGGGAAGATGGCAAATAGGAAGAAACTTAAGATTTTAAAAGATGCATATAAGTTTCAGTTTAATGTAGTTTAATTATCCCTGTTGAACTTTTGATGAATTGAACAACATATGTAGAAAGGTTTGGTGTAGAATATGTAATTTTCTTTCATATTTAATGCATTCTGTCAATCAAGAAAATTGACCAAGACAAATTCCAATTATTTTAGGAGGGTTATTTGTCAGAATTAAGGACACGTGTCGGTCACACAGCATCAGGATGTCCTGAGGACATGTGCCCAAGGTGGTTGGGCACAGCTTGGTTTTACAAATTTTAGGGAGACTTGAGACATCAATCAACATATGTGAGATGTACATTGGTTCTATCTGAACAGGCAGGACAATCTGAAGCATGAAGTTGGCTTCCAGGTCATAGGTAGATAAGGGACAAAGGGTTGCATTCTTTTAAATTTCTGATTCACTTTTCCAAAGGAAGCAATCAGGTATTCATTTATCTCAGTGAGCAAAGGTATGACTGAGCTCTGTCTGTACTTTTTCCACAAGGAAATTCCTTGTGAGGGAGGTATGCAGCTTTTTTTTTTCTTTTTCTTTTTTTTTTTTTTTAATCTTACTAGCTATCTTCTTTTAGAAAAACAATGGGAGGCATGTTTGCCCTAAGCAGGTCTCAGCTTGACTTTTCCGTTTGGCTTAGTGATTTTGGGGTCCTAAGATTTATTTTCCTTTCCGCTTTCTATCCTTTCCCGTTATACATTTCACCCACTCATGCTTTTCTATGCCACATAATCTACCAAGTACATAGGAAACTTATACACCTAATATGAGGCATTCTTTATTTTGCTATCTCCAGCTGTACATCACTTTCCTAAGAAAATAATTTATATCAATATATTATCAAGAAAATAAAGTAGCATATATAAAGTTCTGGCATGCTATTGTATTTTCATACATATCTATATTCTAAAGCAGTAGTTTTCAAATTACTCTTCAATTGTATATGAGCCACAATATAGAAAACATAACAATAAATATTTTTATTAAAAACGCTACAAGTTTATTCTAAAATCAGTCATAAGAAATATCAAAGCTACTTAAAGAACAAAAATCTTTATTGTGGTGTTTATGTTTCATACTCTTGCTTCAGCCTCAATATCCTTTTACTTTCCTTCTTTATTCCTTGAGTGTCAAATACAGCAAAAAATGGTTCATGAGCTGAAGTGTTACAAATATTAACTTTTCAAACAAATTTCTGATCTTACAATCTCAAGAATTTCTGACAGCAGAGAAAAAAAGTTAATCCAATTATCAAAATGGATGCATTAATGGCCTCCAGTGTATTCATTTTTATTATACAGTCTTTGTGGGAATGTATGTTTTATAAACTTGTGTATCAGCTGGGCACAGTGGCTCACACCTGTAATCCCAGCACTTTGGGAGGCCAAGGTGGGTGGATCACCTGAGGTCAGGAGTTCGAGACAAGCCTGGCCAACATGGCAAAACCCTGTCTCTACTAAAAGTACAAAAATTAGCCGGGTGTGGTGGCGAGCACCTGTAATCCCAGCTACTCCGTTTCTACTAGAAATATAAAACTTATCCAGGCATGGTGGTGGGTGCCTGTAGTCCCAGCTACTCAGGAGACTCAGGCAGGAGAATTGCTTGAACCCAGGAGGTGGCGGTTGCAGTGAGCTGAGATCATGCCACTGCACTCCATCCTGGGAAATAAGAGTGAAACTCCATCTCTCACACAGACACACACAAAAAAGTGTGTATCCTTTTTTTATAGCTTTTCATTACAGTTTTTTAGTGTGCATTTAAATCTTATGAAATTTGGAATAAAATATCTGGGAAATCCCTGAAACATTTGCAAAAGCCCTTATTTACATTTTCCCTTATATTCCATAATAGAATGTTAAATGAATAGTCTGATTGCAATAACTTTTAAAAAATTAAAAGCTCTATCCACAAAACTTTTAGCTTCTCCACCTAACACCAAATCTGCATTTACAGCATCATACACATTGTTGTTTACCTCCAAATTTTATCTGAAAGTGGTCTTTATCATTCTCATGCTAATCCTTTCACTTTTGATCTGTCCTACCCCATTTTTTTTCCCATAAGACCACCATGGTAATTTTTCCTTCATTCCTTTGATCCTTCAACTCTCCTCATTTACTTATTTATTCTCAGTTAACAGATAACTTCACAGTTGTGTTACCGGAAAGGGGTCCCAATCCAGACCCAAGAGAGGGTTCCTGGTTCTCACATGTGGAAGGATTCAGGGCAAGTCCACAGAGTAAAGTGAAAAAAAGTTTATTAAGAAAGTACAGGAATAAAAGAATAACTACTTCATAGACAGAGCAGCCCCAAGGGCTTCTGATTGACCACTTTTATGGTTATTTCTTCATTATATGCCGAACAAAGGGTGGATTATTCATACCTCCTTCTTTTAGACCACGTAGGGCAAATTCCTGACATTGCTGTGGCATCTGTGACAGTCATGGCACTGATGGGAGTGTAGCAGTGAGGAGGACCAGAGGTTACTCTCGTCGGTATCTTGGTTTTGGTGGGTTTTAGCTGGCTTCTTTACTGTACCCTGTTTTATCCTCAAGGTCTTTATGTACTGTATCTTGTGCTGACCTCCTATCTCATCCTATGACTTAGAATGCCTAACCATCTGGGAATGCAGCCCATTAGGTTTTAGCCTTATTTTACTTAACTCCTATTCAAGATAAAGTTGCTGTGGTTGGCATGCCTCTGACAGTTGCCCTCCTAAAAGCATGACAAAAACCATTTTAGAACTCCTTATCCTAACTCAGTTACTGGGTTGTGGCTTTGCTTATTGTTACATCTAAATTCTTGAAAGTATATTCTACATTAGTTTTACCATTTGTTCTTGTATTCACTGCTCAAATCATAGCTGTAGGGCTTTTGTGTGTATTACTATAAAGAAAATCTTTTGTCAGTAAGATCATCAGCAACATTCTAAGTTAGTTTTCTAGTAAATTCTTCAATTTAGTTGATTTCTTTTCAAACCCTCAAACTTTTGATTGCTCTCTTTATTAAATTCTTTCTACTTTGGGTATTGGTAGACCCATTCGTTTCTGAATCTCTTCTGACATTCCTACCAGCTTTCATTGACACCTTCAAATGCTGCTTGTCTCCCCTTTCAGAAATGAGTTCTTCCAAGATTTAGCCCCTTACTTCTCTGCTTACTCTCACATGTTCCTTGGAAGATTTCTTCTATATTCACAGATTCAAAACCTTCCTACAAATAACACTCCTATCTTTATCTCAAGACTTGATCTTTTTTTTTTCAGAGCTCAGACAAGTGTTATGGCATTTTTCACCAGAATGTTACAAATAAAATGGCTAGTATGTGCTTTACTAATGTCCCCACTGACTCTATCTCCTTGTGTTTTCCCCATTTGGTTATTTGTACCCAAAGCCCTCTAGTTGCCCAGATAAAAAACCTGAGCATTAGCTCCTCAACTCCTACTTTCTTCTCAGTTCCCACATCCAACCAGTCCCCAAATTCTATTGATTCTACACCCTAAAGTTTCTGTAATTAACCTTCTCTATTATTTTTCCACTACTATGGCTTTAGTTCTTGCCTGTCTAGACCATGCAATAGACTCCTGGACAGTTTCCCTATCTCCAATTTCTCCATACTGTTCACTCTTCACACCAGTACTAGAGTTATCTTTAAAAACTTCCTGTCACTTTATGTCTGAATAGAAGAACATATTTTGGCCTGCTACAAAATGAAATACAAACTTTAGGCACAGCATTTAACACACATTATAATCTAGTTCCAAGTTACTTATCTGCTACAGGGTGGATTGACTTGCTATGGACCGTATGGAACAGTCAGATAATAAAATCACCATGATTCATGAAAAATAAGATGCCATTAAAAGTTTCAGTTAGACAAAATGAATAAATGCTGTAGGTGTGTTGTATAACGTGGTGAATATGTTTCATAATAATGTATTGCATACTTGACAATTGCTAACAGAGTAGATCTTAAATGTTGTCACCCACACACATGAAAAGGATAACCATGTGAGTGTGAAAAGAAAATAAATCTTGGGGCCCCCAAATCACTAAAAACTAAGTTTTGCTTTCTTAAAGCCCTGAGAACTGAAGCTAGATATCTTAAACTTCAGAAGAAAATAATAGCAACCTATTTAAATACATAAGACATATAAAGCCACTTCCATACCTGCCTACTGATGTATGACTTCAGAGTAATGTGGCCTATATCAATTTTCCAGGGTTGTTCTTTTGTTTGTTGTTTTTCTCCTTTCTTCCTCCTGTTTTCTCTTCTTAGGACATGAGACTTCATAACCTGCTAAAAATTAGTATTTCTAATATCAGGACTTACCCGTCTAGGAATAAACCATTCTAGCCGTGAAAGATCAGATGAAACCTGAGACCAGAGACTTATTTTCTTCTAAAATGCTTTCTCCCAAAGATTATTAAAAAAGAAAAGTGGGGGGAGGGGAACATGAAAGGAATATAAATCTTGGGGCCCCAAAGTCACTAAACTAAAGGGAAAAGTCAAGCTGGGAGATGCTTAGGGCAAACCTGCCTCCCATTCTATTCAAAGTCATTCCTCTGCTCATGGAGATAAATGCATATCTGACTGCCTTTTTTGGAGAGATGAATCAGAAACTCAAAAGTATGCAACAATTTGTCTCTTATCTACCTATGACCTGGAAGTCCCTTCCCATTTCGAGTTGTCCTCCCTTTCCAGACGGAACCAATGTTCATCTTACACATGTTAATTGATGTCTCATATCTCCCTAAAATGTAAAAAAACAAGCTGTGCTCTGACCACCTTGGGCACATATTGTCAGGACCTCCTGAGGCTGTGTCACAGGCATGAGTCCTCAACTTTGACAAAGTAAACTGTCTAAATTAACTCAGATCTGTCTCAGATATTCGGGCTTCACATGAGCAACAGATATGGTAATGGCCTTTGTTGTCACGATCATTTCAAAATACCATGTGTATAATGTAAACACATACAAGATTTATTTTTCAATTATAACCCCAAAAAGCTGGAGGAAAATATGAAATGAAAATATGACTTTCAGAGATGCTGAAATGTGAAAATTAAAATTATTTAAATATGTCATTGTCTTTCCTCAATTGAGACTTTAATTTCCCAATCTCATCATTGCCACATTCTTCACCCTCTGCTTGGTATGGTATTCTCTCTTGCTTAGTTTGAGAATACCATTTAATTCTCAAGACCCAGTTTCAATGACATTTCCACTTTGAAGATTTCTTTGACTCTCTTTTTCCAACAGTTACACTCCGTAAATATGTCCTGGCAAGGTTGAATGCAACAGCATTCATACTTCTTTTGGTTTATATATTATGCCCTCTGATTATTAGATAGTTATCAACCAATTAGATTGTTATTATCATGTTGTTATAGTTTATTTTTATCTAACTTGATAATTTAAATTATATAATTGGATATATACTCAATAAATACTAATTCAATGAAGTTTAAATAATTATTTATTAGACAAATACCTATTCAGTTCTATATTAGCTCTCTGCTAGACACATAATTAGTAGGAAATCTAGAATTATTTGGTTGACTTAATATTAGCTAGCACACTTTCTTGTTAGTACTACAAACAGAACAACCGTAATATTGATTATATAAACACAGATACTTTTGAGTATAAAACAAGGTCCTATTTTTTAAGCATGTTGTTTACATTCATGACTAGTAAACCTAGATATATGGCCACTGTCTTAGCTGATTTTTCCAGAAAACAGCTTTAGGCAAAGGCAATGTGCTTATACTTAATAGAGTATCCCAGAGAGCAAGAGTGAGAAGTGGGCTAAAGGAAGGGAAGGGCAAAAGAGACAACCAGAATGTACATTATTTAACTGGTTACTCAGAATTAAGTATGCCAGATTGCTCAGTTTTATGTGACTGTCTTCTAAAAGAGTGAATTTCTGTAACCTCAAATCTCCAAATCAATAGAGAAGCATCTGTACAGAGATGAAAGAAGGTAAAGCAAGCATTAATCAAGACAGTATCAGGCTGTCCTGTATGGAGTTACTCAGTCATCTTGGTATTGGTTAGCAAATAATTGAGGCTGGATCAAGTTCCCCAAATCCCTAGGGATAAATGAGGCTAGAAGGATGTGTTCTGTACATAAGAAACATCTGCTACAGTAAACCTAACTAAAAAGAATGAAATGAACAAAATGATCTTTGAGTCTTAGATTTAACTGTCTCCGATATGATCTTGCTCAAATTTCTGAAATATCAATGTATAATGAAAACTCATGTAATACCCGTGTATTTATATGATTGACATAATTGTCTGTTATGACTATCCTTTATACGTATCAAAACAATACACATACTTGCATTAAAATATATACATCTCAGTGGAAAAATAATTGTTTTAAACTCTCTATTTTTCACAATACCTATAACCTAAGAAAGAAAGAAAAAAATTCCTGTAAACAAATTATCTAAAAGCATTAAGTGCAAATATTTAGTGTCATTTTTATAATGGAGATTAAAATTAAATCAATATAACTACTGTGTTGCTCAAAATATGTGGCCATCTGAAAAAAATTACTATCTATTGACCTATTTTATTACCCACAACTAAACAAATTAGTGGTGGGAATAGGCACCATCATAATTTGTGGGCCACAATCCAACATTAAAGCTGCAATATTTTAGCTTAAGCTGAGAATTTCGATAGTTAGGGACAACCGAAGCCCCTTTTTAAAAAGCTGTGATGATATTGTTGAATAGTGTATAGATCAGCAACACTGATTTTTAATCAAAAAGTTCCACATACTAGGTTAAATTGATTAAAATGTAAACAGCTGTGTACAGTGGCTCACACCTGTAATCTCAGTGCTTTGGTAGGCCGAGAAGAGGCAATTGTTTGAAGCCAAGAGTTCAAGACCAGCTTAGGCAACATAGTGAGACTCCATCTCTATAAAAAAATTAAAACGATTGCCAGGCATGCTGTTACATGCCTGCTATTATAGCTTCATGAGTGGCTGAGGTGGAAGATCATTAGAGCCCAGGAATTTGAGGCTGCAATGAGCTATGATCACACCACAGCACTCAAGCCTGAGTGAAAGAGTGAGATCCTATTGCTAAAAAATAAAAATAAAATGAAATGAAATAGCTTGCCACTTTTTTATTGTTGTTAAAAAATGCATACCTGCTTTAATGACTCAATTTACTTTGATAGAACACTAGTATTTTATTGAAAAGAATAAGCTTATCTAGTAATAAGTGACAAACATTTACAAACATTAGTAAGGCAAAATCTGCCAATATTTGTTCTAGCTCAGTTATCAACTAGCTGTGCAAACTTAAGTACGTCTTTTTTTTTTTAACTACACAGGCCTCATTCATCAAACGGAAAGAAATAATAAACATTTGTATAAACACTTAAATATTTTAATGTTTTTCAAAACTCTAATGCTTTCTAAGATACCCCTATTTGAAAAACAACATTTTTTTATATATAGAAATATAACTGTCCAATTCAATGACACGCAGTCTCTGTCTTGTTTTTTGCTAGGCATTTAACCAAGTTATTTTTGTAGTGGTGTGAAGCTGAAGTGAGCTCAAATGACAACTCATGTATAACTTCCACAAGAAGAACTCCAAAGGTTAACTAGGCACAATCAGTTTTCCAATTAATTAAACTTAAGGTATTGTGAGCTTTACCACATTTAATGTATTTAATTGATTAGTTTAATTATGGCATAGTTTTAAACATAGTAATCATTCTAACAACATGGAAAGTACTAAATTGTCAATTACATCTAAATTTACTTTTATCTCTAGGCCACACATGTTGTTTTCTCTGAAAACAAGATGTGACTCGTAATTGAAAATATCTGATGATTTTCGTTTGCATTTTTTTCTAACATATGAATGTCTCTAATATCAGGATTTACCTCATAATTAATGATTCTTAAAATCAATGAAAGATGGGTATATATGATTTGAAATAGGCTTTTGACTCCTTTTTCACCACTAAGAACATATTTTTGTAAAATATAGAACATCTTTGTCCATCCTTTATACTTTGAAAGATTTCGCTCATGAAATACATTAAATTTATGAAGTAATAGTTAACCTGTTTTCCTTTAAGATAATAAAAAATTATAAGAAACAATGAAATTTTTGGATTAGTGTAAGATAGCCAGTGTTACCATACTGAGTTGTACAATATCTGCTGTTTTGGCATTTTGCTTTGTTGTAGATAAATATATGATTTATATTCAGCTTCTCGAAATACTGAAAATAGCTCAAAGGCTGTCATTACTATTTCATGGGCCCCTAGGAGACCAAAGGCACCATGTTGGGAATCACTGTACTAGAAAAATATACATTTCTGAACTATAATAAGTTCTTGTGTGATTTCACAAGTTAATAAATTCTGTGCAGGCCTGTGACATAGACTACTTTATTTTTATTTGTTGGATTGCTATACTAATAAGGAAATGTGAATATTCCACATATCATTTACATTTAGAATGTATTTTATGTCATGTAGAATGCATAGGAATATGAAATTCTAAGAACTCACAGAACCTCAATAGAAATAGTTAAAGTATATTATAAAGATTAGATTGAAGCTACATGATATTTTATCATATGCTTATTTTAAAAGCTCATATTGGAAGTTTGTATTGCTCATGAGATAACAGTAAATTTAGAAAGCCAACCAGGAACTATATATGGCACATGTCACTTTTTTTGTTTTAAACACATATTTAATATATATGTATGTATATATGTGCATATGTGTATATGTATATGATTATGTATATGCATATAAATGTACTTAAATAATTACTGGAAGACAATATAACAAAATAGCAACAGTAAGTGGTGGATTTCCATAAGAATGTTTAGTATTTTCTTCTTATATTTACATGATTATAGACAAGAAGCATATTTACTTTTATATTTAGAATATAATAAGCATTATTGAAAGATCACAGGAAAAAAAGTGTTTATTCTGACTCCTCATCAGAAAGTGCTCACCACTTCACCCTTTTCAAATGATATAACATACTTCCATAAGGCAGAACTTACTTTTCTTGCTAAAGGGCAAGTCCTTTCCCATCCAGAATGGTTTATAATTTTACTTGAAAGATTTACTTTCTGGTTTCTATTAATGACACCAAACTAATTCATACATAAAGCTTCACTGATTATGTGGAGTAGGATTTCACAGAAACATAAGTTCCTTGAGGTTATAAAATATGATTACTCCATCTCTGTACATCCATGTTTGTTGCATGTCATGTGTGTTCAATATTAATTATTTGGAAGTACTTAAAAATTGTTTTGTGGTTATGATATGCCATTTTAGATTTGTAAACTTTAACTTATATTTTTTACATTTTAATTTTATAAAATATATCATATTTTTAAATGGGGGTTTATAAATAATTTTACAATCTTTTACAAATAAAAGTAGAAGCTGGGAATAATACCTAGGTAATAAAATGATCTGTATAGCAAACCACCATGGCACACATTTACCTATGTAACAATCCCGCACAGCCTGTGCATGTACCCTTGAACTTCAAAAAAGTAGAAATCAAAAGTAAAAATAAAAAGAGAAATATCTTGATTAGATCTACATAATTTAATTCTTTGTAGACTATCACATAACTTTTAAACTCACCTCCTCAATTACCTTATGAAATGACTATATAAACTCTCTCTAGGTAATTTAAGATAACTTTTCTTATTAATCACCATAAATGTTAGAATTTGATACACCTGAAATTTGGCATGGAGTGGTGGTTAAGCACATGTGCCTTGGGGTTAGATTGGCTATGTCTGAATCCTAGATTCTACTCATTAGCTAAGTGGCATCCACTTAACCTCTCTGTATTTGTTTCTTCATTTATAAAACAGATGTCATAGAATTTACTTCTAAATTTTTTATGCAAGTTGGTTATTAATAAAGTATTTAAAATGATGATGAATACATAGTATCGATTAAATAATGCTCATTTGATTTATAACAAAGGTGCCAGGGATATTCACTATAGAGAATCTGGTCTTTCTATTAAAGGTGCTGGAGCAATTGGATATTCACGGAAAAAAAAAATCTTGATCCTCTACCTCACACCATAACAAAAAGAAAATTTGAGATGGGTTATATATCTAAATATAAAATGTAAAACTATGTAGCTTCTAGGAGATAATAAAAAAGAAAATTGTTACATCTTGCTGTAGACATAAATCTCTTAAATGGGATACAGTAGGTAAACCATGAAGAAAAACATTGATAGGACTTAACTGAAATTTATGACTTCTGGCCATCAAAAATACATAACACTAAGAAAATAAATCAGCATACTACAGATGGACTAAGATACTGATGTGATACGGTAAATGATGACCAACAGGGGATTCATGTTCAGAATATATGAATTTATAAGAAAAAAACACAGTATAATTCAATAAATGGACAAAACACTTGACCAAGTACTTCATAAGAGAGATCAGCAAAATGGTCAATAAGCACTTTGAAAAATAAATTCAAGATAAATTCAACCTTTACTCATCAGAAAACACAAAATAAAACTACAATGAGATTCCACTATAAGTCCACCACTATGGCTAAAATTAGAAAGATTGACAATACTAAATGTTGGTGAGGCTATGGAGCAACTAATATTCTCATATATTCCTTGATGGAGTGTGTGGTGGCCAGCAGCATGTGCCTCATAAACTTCTAACTACAGGTATCGTTATTAATAAGAGGGCCCCAGCAAGGTCTGCTCTGAAATCCTTTGCAGCATTTTTGCTGAAGCTATGCTTCCTGTGGGCTGCTTCCAGCCAATAACTCAGTGTGGCAGAGGTCTAAGGTAGGCTTAGTCTCGGGAGACCAAAAACTCCTCTGATGGCCAACCTGGGCTAGGGGACTCCCTGACAGCCCTGCCAAAATGTCTAGACTGCTTGGCAGTCAAGGAGTCTGCCATCCAATATCCCTTCTCCCTATGGATACTTCAGTAGGCATTCAGAATTATACTATCCCTTACCAGCTCTCTCAGCCTTCCCCAGTTTCTCCCCACAAGTGCTTTCCCTAACAAAATTTTTGTACATTATTTCCACTTTAATGTCTGCCTCTTAGAGGACCTGTGCTAAAAGGAAGTATAAAATTACATACCTAGTTGAAAAAAAATGTTTGAAACTAAACCCAATAGCCAAGGGCTTCCATTATTATAAAGTATAAATCCAAAAGAAACGAATGCATATTTTCTGCACAACAACAAGGAATTCATGATAATTATATTTATATAACCCCAAAGTGGAAGCAACTCATTTGTTCATTGTAAGGAGAAGGAATAAATTATGATAAATTAATAAAATGAAATACAATGTAACAAAAACAAAGTTCTGGTGCACTCAACAACATACTTGAGTCTCAAAGATATCTTGCTGAAAGAAATAAAGCAGACACAAAAGAATAGATACTATGTGATTCTATTTATACGAAGTTCAATAACAGATAAAATGAATCTATAATGGCAAATTCATAAAATATTTTTTATCTGGTTGGTGGTTACACAGGTACATGCATGTAAAAAGTATGGTAAAATTGTGTAAAAATTAAGATTTAAGATTTTAAATCGCAAACATTTAAGATTATGTCACTTTCTGTACTTTTGTCTTTCTACTAAAACATAAAAATTAAAACAGTAATATACCTATTATTACATATATGCACAAAAACTAGAATCTAGTTTTCCTGTTAAATGTCTGTTTCTAGCCGGGTGTGGTGGCTCACGCCTGTAATCCCAGCACTTTGGGAGGCCGAGGCAGGTGGATCACGAGGTCAGAAGTTCGAGACCAGCCTGACCAACAGGGTGAAACCTCGTCTCTACTAAAAATACAAAAATTAGCTGTGCGTGGTGGCACACGCCTGTAATCTCAGCTACTCAGGAGGCTGAGGCAGGAGAATTGCCTGAACCTGAGAGGCAGAGGTTGCAGTGAGCCAAGATTGTGCCACTGCACTCCAGCCTGGGCGAAAGAGTGAGACTTCATCTCAAAAAAAAAAAAATCTGTTTCTATAAGTTGTTTGTCACTACAATAATTTCATTTTCTGAATTTTTATTCACCTCTTAAAATTCTCCTTTTTCATGTCCATTCGAATACTCATGAAAAGGAAAGGAATGACTTTATGTAAAATAGGTAAAGAAACTGCCCTGAGAAAATGGTTTTGTGTAAAGAGTTTCTCTGGAGCCATTATGCCAAGCAGGAAAGCCCACGATTTGTTCTAGTAGGCAAATCCAGTAGAGATATTTTTGGCACAGCACTCATCTCTAGCTACAGGGAATTGTACCTCATTCAAGTAAGAAGCTTCTGTGTGACGTACAATGACAGTCATTGAACTAGTAGTGGAAATGCCATTCTGTCTTTCAGCTGCTATAATTGGGTAGCTATATTTTGGGGGAGAAAATGTATTTAACTTCCTTCCTTATGACTAATGTCAATTTTTTTTTCTTAAGAGCTAGAGATGTTTCTGTGCTTGAATTGATTCTAGGATTTTTATTTTTTAACAAGACATAGGGATTGAGTTTTTTTCCCTTCCCTCCTTCCCTCCTTCCTTCCTCCCTCCCTTCCTTCCTTTCCTTCCCTTCCTCCCTCCCTCCTTCCTCCCTCCCTCCTTCCTTCCTTCCCTCCCTCCTTCCTTCCTTCCCTCCTTCCTTCCCTCCCTCCTTCCTTTCTTCCCTCCTTCCTTCCTTCCTTCCTTCCCTCCCTCCTTCCTTCCTTCCCTCCCTCCTTCCTTCCTTTTCTTTCTTTCTGTAGCACTGCTGCTGAAGAGAGGTTCTTAATTTTAAATAAGGATTTTATATAATATTTATACATGCTTTTTTATTGGTGTGAGAAGTATTAAGTGTTTTCTACTTAATACTGGTAAAATGTGAGATGACAGTAAAAAATTATTTCTATGAGTACACCTTCAGAGAAAAAAATCATTGTGGTTATTAAATAAACTTACCATAAAGAGGTCTCTTTTTATTTGGATATTGAATTTAAAATATTGCAGGGCAATGAGTTCCTATGAATTGCTTATAATTTATTAGTTTCCTTCGAAAAATGTGCGACTTGGAATGACTATGCAAAGATTTTCAATTTTCATCACATCTCTGCCTCAACATACTGAATACATTTTCACAATTTCTATCAATGAAGCAATAATGCCCAGGAGCATATGGCCTACCCATTCATGCCAAGTGTGCTGCATTCCTTAGAGTCATAAGGAAAAGAGATTTGGGACTGGAGGAAGCCTTAAGGCATTGGTTCTCAAAAAGTAGTCTTGACTTTTCTCTTAAACACTTGAGTATACTACCTTAAAATTCAGGTTTCTGCTCTTCCCTTCACACACCCCCCCCCACCCTAACATGAGTAAAACTTACGGGAATAAAGCCTGGAAATCCACATTTTGAACTTGCTACCCAGGTGATTCTTAATTCCAATTTTTTGGGTGTTTTGTCTTTTTTAACCAATGATGACTGTGATGGTTACTCTCATAAAACATAAATATGTCACTATGCCTGCTAAAATCATTCCCACAATATGAACTAGCACTATATTCCCACAATAGAAACTGGCACCCGAAAGGCAGAGAAAGCAAACAATGGAGACACAAAGTCTGGTATGATGTTTGTTATTCAGAAAGCATTTTAAATAAACCCTGCCTATTTGTTCGCATTGTGCCACTCTAGTAAGCAGCTAGGTTTTGTACTCAGACAAGAACTTTGTTCTTCTTCTATCATTTATTGACATCTATGAAAAGCTCAGAGATATTATAGAATTAGAAGTTAATTTTTGCATGTGATTGTTGTATCTTATAATGGAAAACAATAATTTTTAAAATTATGTAAATGAACAAGCGAACCACCATATTTCTTGTTCCTTTACTATCTAAATATGTTAATGAATGCAAAAGATTTTTAAAAAATGTCTTCCTTGACGAGTCTTTTTTTTTAAAGGACCAGTGAAATACGAGAGTCTGAGACTTTTAGCTTTTTTTCCTATAGACATAATTCAGTTTCATGAGGAAATTTTGAAATTCTTAACAAACTGAGGACGCATTTTAAAACCCAACATGCATGTGATAAATTAAGGAAAACATTTCATTGTGGAATGATATTTCCTTTAGAGTTTGAAGAGGGTACAAGTGGAGCTGTTAAATTTTACCAATTTAAGATGTGAGAGACTTGTCTGTTACAAAGATGCCAGTTCACCTTTCACAGGCAAATGGGGAGACAGCCAGTTTCCTTCTACTCGCTGAATGAAGGGAACATAAGCTGGAGAGGGAACCCTTGTCTGGGATTCAAAAATTCGGTGTCCTCACCATTTTTAGATGCTGACTTGATTATTTAATCTGAGCCATACTGGGTTTTTTACTTTGACTAACTCAATGATAAAATAGAAATAATCTAGCTGCCTTAACTTCTAATGTTAAAATAGAATTACAGCTCTGATATGAGCAAAAATCATCAAGACAGGGTAAACAGCCATATCTGTTTGTTTGAATAATATTGCCAACATAATGAATTGTATTTTATTATTGTTATTATTACTAAAAGACACATTGGAGAAAAATACTGTTGTCTCTCTTCTCTTCCTACTGTCCATGCAAAGGTAAGAAATAATACCCTGGCTTTATTCACAGAAAATACTATATATTTTCCTATGAATTTTTATAGAGGGTTCAATTTTTATAAGACAAGTTAATAAAATATGAAATTAACCCTTATACGCTTAAAAGGGTGTTTTGTGAGGTGGAATAAAGATTATGTTTCTGAGGAAGTTCACACCAGAGTGTTGATGTAAGATACCATGAGCCCATGGATATGAAAGTACTTGATATTTATATTAATAGTGGCTCCAAAATATGATTATAAAATATCATATATGTTGTTTATACACTCCTACATATAGTATATTATATTAAATATATCCATTTATAGAGTATTACATATATACCAAATTATAAGGCTATATCTCTGTATCTACCCACAGATATAAGACAAATACTCTCTTCTCTGAGAATAAGAAAGTCTTGGAAAAGTCTGCCACTAACTCTGGAATCACTCCTACATCTTTAGCTTTTATCATCTATGTTCAGGCTGCCTCATATCTAGCGTAACTCAGTGAGATTTACAAACAGTGCATAATCTCAATTGTACTGCAATTATACTTCAAGTTGCTTAAAACTTGGACTATTCCACAGAAAACCAAGCACACAAAGAAAACCTTGACCAGCCCTCTGTTTCTCCCTTCCTGACATCCCTATTTTTCAGAACTGTAAGAATCTGTTTTGACTCCGGCTCCCTCAGATAAACTTCTCCTCTACCTGGGAATCAAATAGGCATCCTTAACCATTTCTCAATTTAGACATTCAGTTGGTAATGCCTTCCTAATTATCTTCTCTTCTGGTTTCAGGACCAAAAGAGACGTAGAAGCAACTTCATGAAATATGCACAGTGCAGCCCAAATAGAATTTCTGTGGCTAAATGATATCTGAAACTATTTGCAAAGCTGGTAATTTTAGAGTAAATGCTGGAGGTCAACAAGCTCTTTTAAAGGAAAGAACTAATTGTTCTTATACAATTGATTACAGAGATCTTTTCAAAAGGAAACCAAAGCATTTCTACTTGATTTGTCAGACATGAAAAGAATTTTGGCTTTAGAGCTAATAATATAATTTTAGCATCAGATTGATATAAGCCTGAGTCCTCGTTCTATCACTGACAGTTGAGTGGGTCCTGGGTAAGTGACATAGCCAGCCCCATTAAATGTCAGTATCCTCCTCTGTAAAAACGGAATAATCCATTCAAAATTTACTGAACCAATATGTACTCTGCTGAAGATCTGCCAAGCACATGGTGATATATCTACTTCATAATATTGTTGCAAGGACTCTAAGAGATGATTGCAATTGAGTTTTTAGAAAATAGAATTTGTTACATAAAAAGGCACTCCATAGATGGTCACTAAAGATACTTTCTTGACTATTCTCTTCATTTAGGTAAATTTTCTTTCTTTCGTGGAATCAATTTCATTAAATACAAAGTTTCAGATAGCCAATTCCCTAACAGTTAAAAGTAAGTAGACAGATTGGAGTGAATTATTAAGGCAAAAGCTGTCTATGGCTGTCTGTGATGGAGGTAATGGTGTGTTCTGTCATTATGTTGCAGATGAGGTTGTCTCGTTATTAGGCATCTTTCAGTCTCACCAAAGGTAAAACCCATGTTACTTCAGAATAAAGTCAAGCAAACTGTATATTTCCCTTTTTCTTTTTGTTCTCTAGTTGGGTTTGTTTTGAGAGCTTTATCGTTTGTTCTACACCCTCTTTTGGGAATAAAAATCTTTTTAATTCAGATTAAAAAAAATTTTTCCTCTAAAAGACTAAGTTTACTTTCCAATAGCATGATATTACAAAAATAGTAAATTTAACATGTACTTTATAAATTTATAAAAATCTGCCATGTATCCTAATGTAAATCTATGCAAAAAATAAGAAGAAATCTAGCATCCAGCCTCAAACAAATTTGTTCAAAAGCAACTAAATATAGCTAGCAACATTAATAAAATTATCTTCTTGATTTCCACACTAAAGAGGAATCATAATTTAAAAATCTGGTCTGGTCGGGCGCAGTGGCTCACGTCTGTAATCCCAGCACTTTGGGAGGCCGAGGTGGGCGGATCATAAGGTCAGGAGTTTGAGACCAGCCTAGCCAAAATAGTGAAACCCTGGCTCTACTAAAAATACAAAAAATAAGCCGGGCATCGTGGTGAGCGCCTGTAATCCCAGCTACTTGGGAGGCTGACGCAGAAGAATTGCTTCAACCCGGGAGGCAGAGCGCCATTGCACTCCAGCCCAGGCAACAATATGAGACTCTGTCTCAAAAAAAAAAAAAAAAAAAAAAAAAAAAAACTGGTCCGAATGAAGATTTATTTTTGAATGTTGTATTAAATGAGGTTTAGGGGATCGATAAAGTTCTAGTTTCTACAAACATTTCAGAGAACAAAGGACCCCAGAGCAGTGTAAAGAAGCGAAGGACAAAAGTATCTGAATCTGCTTACATCAAACAACACTGAAAATTTCTAAATCACTTTGCTTTGGGATTTCATTAGTCAAGTTACACTCTGATTTGTATAGTTAGGGATAAAGATAAAGAGCAGATTTTAAACCGCTATCGACAAAGACACAGAAGCAGAGGTAAACGCATATGTATACAAACTATTTTTCTCACCGGATTTTAAATTCTTCTCTATATATTCTGTATATCATGACCCTCCACAGCTTCAGGACAAACATAGGTGCCTCAAAATAATAATAATAAATTAGAGGTGACAAAGGGGACTGAACCCTTCATTCTTATTCATCCACTAAAAAATTCATAGGCATCATATTCACATATTTTTAGAAGCATATGAAAATCAATTGGAAATTATTGGATACATGGATAAGCAAATATTTTTAAATAATTTATTGAGGTGAAATTTACATAACATAAAATTAACCGTTTTAAAGAGAATGATTCAGTAACATTTAGCATATTTACAATATTGTGAAATGTAGCTAGTTATAAAACATTTCCATCAATGTAAAATAAAACTCCTTACCCATTAAGCAATTTTTCCTCATTCATGCCTCCCTCTCCTGACAATCATCCCAGCCCTCTGACAACCACCAATCTGCATTCTGTCTCTATGGAGTTCTTTATTGTGGGTATTTTATATAAATCAAATAATATAATATGTCATATATTGTATCTGGCTTCTTAGCATAATGTTTTGGAGGTTTATTCATTTTGTCATGTATATTAGTATTTTATTTCTATAATTATTATTTGAATAATATTCCATTATATGTATATACCACAATTTATTTATTCATTCATCCATTGATAGATATTTGGATTGTTTCTATCTTTTAGCTATTGTGAATACTGCTACTTTGAACCTACGTATACATATTCTTGTTTGAGTACTTGCTTTTCATTCTTTTTGGCGTATAATTAAAGTGGAGTTGTGGTGGCTTATGGGAATTCTAAGTTTAAATTTTGGGGTAACTGCCAAACTGTTTCCCACAGTGGCTCTGTAAGTTTTCATTCCCATGGTAATATATAAAGATTTCAATTTTTCCACATCTTCAACAGCAGTTATCATTTTCCTATTTAAAAAAAAATTTGTTATAGCCATCCTACTAAGTGTGAAGTGGTATTTCACTTTAGTTTTGATTTGCATTTTCATAATGCCTAATAATATTGAGCACGGTTTATGAGTTTCTTGGCCATTTGTCCATCTTTTCTAGAGAAATGGCTATTCAAGGTTTTCTTCTTATTAAAATTGGGTGGTTTGTCCTTTTGTCTTTGGGTTGTAAGAATTTTTTAATATATTCTGGATAGTAGACCCTTATCATATATATGATTTAAAACATTTTCTTCCATCTCTGATTGTCTTTTTGTGTTCCTAATAACATCCTTTGATGCCTAAGAGTTTTTAATTTTGATGAAGCCCCATCTAACAGTTTTTTTTCTTTTGTTGCTCGTACTTTTGGTGGCATATCTAAGAATCTACTACCAGATTTAAGGTCATGAAAAATAATATTTGTTTTTCTAAGAGTTTTAGAATTTTAGCACTTATATTGAGGTCATTAATCCATTTTGAGTTAATTTTTATACATGATATGAGATAGGGGTTTTATTTCATTCCTTTGTATCTTACTATCCAGTTGTTATTGTACCATTTGTTGAAGACACTTTCCTTCATTGCATGGTGTTAACACTCTTATAAAAAATTAATTAGTTATAAATATATGGGTTTATTTCTACACTTTCAATTCTAATCCGTTGGTCTATTTGTCTGTCTTTATGCTAGTATCACAATATTTTGATTACAGTACGTTTTTAGTAACTTTTGAAATCAAGAATATAATTCCTTTAGCCTTTTTATTTTCAAGATTGTTTTCACTATTCAGGGTCTCTTACAACTCCAGAGGAATTTAAGAATTGACTTTTCCATCTGTACAAAACACAGCCTTGAAATTTTGGTAGGCTTGCATTAAATTTATAGATTTCTTTGAGTAATATTGACATTTTAGAAATACTAAGCCTTCTAATCCATAGATATGGGACGTCTTCCTATTTATTTATTTTGAGATAAGGTCTCACTCTGTTTTCCAGGCTGGACTACAGTAGCATGATCTCTGCTCACTGCAACCTCTAGTAGCATGATCTCTGCTCACTGCAACCTCTTGTAACCTTTGCCTCTCAGGCTCCAGAGATCCTCCCATCTCAGTCCCTGCAAGTAGCTAGAACCACAGGTTTATGCTACCACACTCAGCTAATTTTTTTTTTTTTTTTTTTTTTTTTTTTTTTGGTAGAGATGAGGTTTCGGCATGTTGCTCAGGCTAGTCTTGAGCTCCTGAGCTCAAGTGATCCGCCTGCCTCCACCTCTCAAACTGCTGGGATTATAGGTGTGAGCCACCAAATACAGCCATTTATTTAGATCTTCTTCACTTCAACAATGTTTTATAGTTTTCTGTGTACAAGTCTTTCAACTCCTTCATTAAAATTTTTTGCCAGGAATTTTGTTCTTTTGAATGCTAGTTTTTTTTTTTTAACTGGATGTTATTATAGATAGAATTGTTTATTAGTTTTCTTTCAAAATTGTTCATTGCTGGTTTATAGAAAAACAATTCATTTTTGAGTATCAATCTGGTGCCCTGCAACTTTGCTGAATTCATTTATTCACCCTAGGAGCTCTTTTGGACTGGAGGGTGTGGGACTTTCTACCTATGAGATTGTGTTATCTACAAATGGGAATAGTTTTACTTTTTCCTTTCTGATTTGAATGTCATTTGTCTGTCTATCTATCTATCTATCTAACTATCAAATCTATATATCTCTCTATATAATTGTGTCTAACTTCTCTGGTTAGAACTTCCAGCAATGTTGAACAGCAGTGGTGAAAGTAGGCATCCTGTTCTTGTCCATTATCATAAGAGAAATGCTTTCAGCCATTCGTTATTGAGTATGATGTTAGCTGTAGATTATTCCTAAATGTCTTTTTCTTTGAGAAAGTTCTCTTTAATTCCTAGTTTTTCTGGTACTTTAATTAAAAATGTTGTTGATTAAATCAGATGCTTTTTTCTGCATCATTTAGGATGATCATGGGTTTTTCTCTTTTTGTCTTATTAATGTGGGGTATAACGTTGATTGATTTTCTTATGTTGAGCTATTCTTGTATTCCTTGGATAAATCTCACTTGGTCATGGAGTTTAATCTTTTTATTGTGCCATTGTATTCAGTTTTCTAGTATTTTGTTGAATATTTTTGAGTCTGTATTTATAAGAGATATTGGTAATAATCTTTTCTTATGATGTTTTTATCTGTCTTGATAAGAGGATACTACTCATCTCATTAAATGAGTTAGAAAGTATTGTTTTGTTATTGTTATTTGTTTTGTTGTTGTTATGTTTTGGTTTAAAGAGTTAAGAAGGATTGGAGTTAATTCTTCTTTAAATGTCTGGAAAAATACACCAACGAAGCCATCTTACCTGGTCTTTTTTTTTTTGGAGGGGGGATTTTTGTTTTTCAGTTCTGATTCAGTTTCAACTCAGCATAGGTTTGTTTAGATTTTCAATTTCTTCTTCAGGCGATTTTTGTTTGTTATTTGTGTGTTTCAGGGAATTTATGTCATTGAAATTATATAATTTTTGGCATATAATTGTTGATAATGTTTCTTATAATCCTTTTTATTTCTATAAGGTCAATATTAATGTCTCCACTTTAATTTCTGATTTTAGTTATTTGCATCTTCTTTCTTTTGTCCTTTGTAATTTAGCTAAAGATTTGTAAATTTTGTTGATTTTTTTTTTTTTTGCCAAGAAACAACTTTGAGTTTTATTTATTCTATTGTTTTGTACTACTCTATTGTATTTACCTCTATTTGAATCATTATTTCATTTCTTCTGCTAGCTTTGGGCTCAGTTTGCTTTTATTTTTCTAGGTCTTTAAAGTGTAAAATTATAGATTTAAGAGCTATCTTCTTTTTTAACAAAGTTTTACTGCTATAAATTTTTCTCTGAGCACTGACTTTGCTGCATCCTATGTGTTTTGTTATGTTGTGGTCTTATTTTCATTCCTAAGTATTTTCTAATTTATCTTGTGATTTATTCTGACTCATTGATCATTTGTGTGTTGTTTAATTTTTGCATATTCATGTCTTGTAAAATTTTTCTTGTTACTGATTTTTAGCCCTGTTCTATTGTTGTTAGAGAAAAAGCTTTGTTTAATTACAATCTTTATAAATTTATTGAGATTTATTTCTTGGCTTAACATATGGTTTATTATGCAGAATGTTCCATATGTGCCCCAAAAGGATGTGTACTCTGTGGTTTTGGGTGAAGTAGTCTACATATGATTGTTTAGGTATAGTTAGATTAAGGTGTTGTTCAAATCCTCTATTTCCTTATTTATCTTTTATCTAAATATTCTCTCCAGCATTAAAAGTGCACTATTGAAGTCTCCAACCAATATAACTTCCTTCAAATATGTCAGTGTTTACTTCAAATGTTTTGGGAGCTCTGTTGTTGAATGTGTGGGCTTATTATTGTTATATCTTCCTGAAAAATTTATTGTTTTATCGATACACACTGCCTTTCTTTGTAAGAGTTTTTCACTTGAAGTCTATTTACCTGATGTTAGTGTAACTACCCCATCTTTTTTTGTTCACTGTTTGCATGGATATATTTCCAATATCTCCTTTTATAATTCTAAATACATAGTGTTACATGTAATCAAACTATTTATTTATGCATTCATTGATTTTTTTCATTCAACACTAGTTGATTACCTTCTATCAATAAATTGTAGATACTGCCCTCAAGTAGCCTTTATTGTATTTTGATGTTTCAATGACACAAAAATTGTGTTTTCAGTGTGGACTCTCAGATTAAAAAAAGAACATTTTTATTAAAATGTTTTAATCAACTTTATTAAAATATAACATATACTACATACTGCACTCAATTTAAGTGCATTGATTGATAAATACTTAAAATGTACACATTTATGCATACTCCAATCAAGACACAGAGAAACTTCTATGCTTTTAAACTGTCCTCACAATCCCCTCAACCCTAGCCCCAAACAACAATTTCTCTGCTTTCTCTCACTAGAGATTACATTGCCTTTTCTGTGATTTCATAAAATGCAGTACCTATTCTTTTATATTTATATTCTTTTGCTTATCAAAATGTATTTGAAATTCTAACATTTTGTGTATGTCTATAGTTCATTCCTTTAAATTGCTAAGTCCTTTTCCATTATGTGATTATATAATTTATTCATTTATCTTCTTTTTTTTTTCTTTAAATTACATTTTAGGTTTTGGGGTACATGTGAAGAACATGCAAGATTGTTGCATAGGTACACACATGGCAGTGTGATTTGCTGCCTTCCTCTCCATCCCCTATATCTGGCATCTTCTTATGGACACTTAGATTTTCTCCAGTTTAGGAATATTATGAATAAAGCTAAAATGTATATTTGCATATATTATTTTTGTGAATAAATATTTTTATTCCTCTTTGGTAAATGCCTAGAAATGCAATTATGAGTACATATGCTAAGTGTATGTTTAATCATTTAGGAAGCACCAACGCTTTTCTGAAGTGATTTTACCAATTAGCACTTCCACCAGCAGTGTATGAGAATTGCACTTGCACCATATCCTCTTCAACACTTGGTATTGTAGCCATTATAATGAAGGAATTCTGGTATCTCATTTTGTTTACATTGTCATTTCCTTGATGATTAGTGATGTTAATCATATTTCCATTTGCTTATTGGCCATACACGTTTCTTCTTTTGGGAACAATCTATTCCAGCCTTTTTGCTCATGTTTTAGTTGCGTTATTTGTCTTCTTATCATTATGTTGTAAACATGTTCAACATATTCTAAGTAAAAGTCCTTTTCAATAACTATATTATGAATAGTTTCTCATTATTTACAGCTAATAGTTTTGTTTTCTTGATGTTGTCTTCCAAAGAGCAGAATATTTTAATTTTTAAAAATTTCAATTTATCTATTTTCTTTTATGCTTAGTGTGTTGTTTCCTGGGAAATATTTGTTAGACAAAGTTTGGATAAAGTTTCTCCTTTGTTTTCTTCTAGAAGGTTTATATTTTAGCTTTTCCATCTAAGTATATGATACTTGTCAACCTACATTAACTTCTTTTGAGAACAGAAGTTTTTCTGTAATTCAAGAAGCTCGAGAATGTCATTGACTCTTTGCTAGAGAATATGGCAATGCCACTGGAAGAAACATAACACATTTTTTTAGAAAAGTCCATTGAAAGGAATGTGTCATGGCTTTGTGAATTTAAATTGGATACTATGTTTACTATAAAATGTGTAACAGTCTCAGTTTTTAAGATTTAAATCTTGATAATGTTAAACAGATGTCACCAAAGCAGTACTACATTTATTTTCATGAACTCTTCTCTTATTCAAATGTGTCATTCTCAGCTCCCAATTCTACTGCTGTGATTCAACAGAGGGTATAGCAGGTAGGGATGCAAAACCAGTACAATCTTGACACAGAGAATAAAGCAATATTTAGCAAAATTATCCATGCATTTGCCCTTGGACCTGCAAAACAACTTCTAGGATTAAACCCTAGAGATGAAATGACCAAAAAAATAAAAATAAATAAATAAATAAAAATTTCTGCACAGGACCATTTGTTCCAGCACTATTGTAATAGCAAGACTAGAAGTAACCCAAATATCGTCAGTTAAGCACTTGTTAAATAAATGGCTCATCTGCATGTAGAGTACTATGCAGCTGTTAAATAAATGGGAAATACATGTATAAATCGTTAATGGTTTCCAAAACATGTTATTAAGTAGAAAACAAAATTAGCATGAAGAAAAGTGGGTGTCTTTATTTTTTAAAAAAGTGACCCACTTTTTTTCAATAAAAATTATATTTGCTGAAGTTATATAGTGATATACTTTTGGAAATGAAGAATAAACCAAAAGATAAAAAATAAAACAACAAAAATTACCTGAGCTGGGGGAAGAGGTTGGAGGAATCAGGGCTAGAAACCAGACTTTACAGAAAATACTTAATTGCATGCATTTTACTTAGAACTGTATAAATATTTTATTGAATTATAAAAAAAAAATTGTAAAAGCAGCTTCTAAGAAAAAAAGGCAAATGAAGAGAAAATAATGGATCTAGCAGTGTATCAAGGTAGCGAAAAATTATTGTAAGTGACCATTAAAGGTAGTCATATAACTTTATATTCCCAGTGTTTTACATAGTCAAAAAAACTCTAAAAAATTAATCTCAAAGTATTTTCAGTAACCATATTTTAGTAGTAACAGAAGTATTTTTCTAAACCATAAGATATAATTAAAACCTTCTAATAATAATTTTTTACATTTTAATTAGAAATAATCAGTGTAAACTCAATGTGGCATGTTTTCTGTTTTTAAAAATGCCAGCATGTCCAATAAATCAGCCTAGATTCTGGATAGTACCAATAGCCCCTGTCCCTAGTCCGTAGAACTAGACTGTAAGCTTTCAGTAATATTTCCCACTAAAAAGAAACAGTGCTTCTGGGAGAAATGGTAGACCCCAGGCCTGAGACAGGTAGTGTACAAATAAGCCAGGAAGATCTGGTTATACCAGAAAGCAATAAAATTATCAAAGACTATTAAAGTTAGAACAAAAGAACTTAGGTGGACAGTTCAAGAGACTCCTACTGCATAAAAGCAAAACAGTGAAGAATATTTTAATAATAACACAAATGTTTGGAAATACGACAAACCTCTTAAGATCCATCAGTTCATAATAATACAAAATCCCCAGTGATCACTGTATCCAACACCTATTGCAAATAACCCATTAAAATAAGCCACTTCAAAACACAGTGGCTTAACCAAAAATCATTAATTTTTGTTCATGTGTCTGTGGGTTTTCTAGAGGTAAGGAGACTCTAGCTTGGGCTTGTCTGTGCTTAACTCTCAGTCAGCAGACGAGATTCAAATCACATTTCTGTTCTCCTCCTGGAACAAGCAGCATATTGATGGGACATGTTCTTCACGGTACTGACAGAAGTACAGGAGTGCATGTACAAGTACAAAGTCCAACTATGCAAGCAAATTTCAAGCCTCTTATTATTTCATGGCCTCTAACATGCTGTTAGCCAAACTAAGTCTCATGACTAAGCCCAAAGTCAATAAAGGGAAGAACGCTCTGCTTCTACCAAAATGAACTACAAATTAACATTGCAAAGGGTAGAGATACAGGTAGGATGAAGAATTACAGGCAATGATGCAATCTTGCATAGTCAACTATGGAACGTTTTTTAGAAAACCAATTAATCTTCTGAAAAATTAATAAATAAAAATATATTTTAAAAAATATTTATCTTGTCTCACCAATAAAAACCACATATCAAGATATCTAAAGAATTGATGGGGAATGTATTTATTCAACTAATAAATGAAGAAAGAATGACAGAATTAAAATGTCACTATTCTAGAATGTTCCAGAATTAGAATATCACAGTTCACCACCTAGAACACCCCTATTTTACAGACTGTAGTCCAGTAATAGGCAATGATCACCAATTGCTAACATTACCAAAAGAAAGAGAAGTGGATATTATGGGTCTCTGTAGTGAAATACGTAATGCTACCTATAATACTCTCAATGCTGATATTCTCAAAACCTCCTGAATTTAATCTAATTAAGAGATCATATCCAATTTATATAAGATGGAGAGAAGAGAGAAACATGTTACATTCCCTGTTTGGATGAGATTTGTCAAACCAGGAGCTTGGGAAACAACAACACAGAAATTTCTCAGAACAAATAAGATAGATAGTATATGAATTAGTAATCCTTGAAGTTCGGTGACGGAACATGGAGGTTTTCTAGTGTAGTTTTTTTCTTTAAAACGTGGACAAGTCAGGTTCAACACATTTTGAAAACATATTTTGAAAGTGTAGTTTGCACAGAAATAACAAGTCTTATTTGGGGGTAGATAGCCCAAGTCACTCTTTAAGCTGCCTGACTAAAGATTCAGAGTGACAGTTGCTAGTGTACATTTCTGAGTCACTGAGCACCCCTCTCAATACTATTCAGAGTACCATCAAATATCCATGAAATTTAGAAATTAATGACAAAATAGAATGTGTGCTAGTTCCTAAGATTCAGAAGTTAATGTCTCATGCCTCACAGTAACTAAAATTCCTGAGACAGAAGAATGAATAATTGTTTCACAAGATCACCCATGTGGCCATATTCTTAAATTAGGATAAATATATTATCTACATGTCTGTTGATCAAATATCTTATTTATAAATGACTTATGCTAGTATGTCTTCATGAACAATTATGTTTTTCTTAATAAGAAACTACTGATGTGAGATAGTCAAGGGATTGCTACCAGTATGTAAATTAAGGAACTGAAATGGGGAAATGTGACTACCTTTCATTGTCATTTATATTTCCTTAGTATTCATGAAAGACTGGCATTAACTAACATCATTATTTCGGGCCACAAGGTGCTTGTAGGCCAGATCTATCATCTTATTGCTTTTATGTTGTTAAGTCACTTCAAGGGAGTAATCTGATAAGAATTTTAATAGTGCAAAGATAATGTGGCCGCAAATAAAAATATGCAAAGGTTCTTATTAAGAAGTATTTTATACAATTCAAAAAGTTAGAAGAGAAGATTTTGAATATTGCCAACATTTAAAAAATGGTAAATGTTTGAGGTAAAGGACACCCTAGTTAGCCCAATTTGATCACTAGGCATGTGAGGTTTTGGCATTAGTATGTTAAGTGTGTTGAATTATATGCGAAGCAGATTAGTAAAACAGAAATTATCCATTCTTAAGAGATAGAGAAGGCAAGCATGGTAAAGGTTTAGAAAAATTATTAGAGAGATGGATGGATGAATACACAGAGACAGAGAGAAAGATATAGGGAGGTAAGGAGAGATGACACAGATCATACAGATAAATACATGATGAAAGACAGTGTGTGTATGGAACTTGTATGGGGGAAGATTGGCAAAATTTAAGTACTGTTAGATTTAGGAAGCAAATGAGTAAGTAACTGATGCTAATACTCTAAGAATTAAGAGCACGTCCTTCCTGTATCTCCTGTGAGGTTCATTTCCAGGAAAAGAGTGCTGTCATATTGAGCCAGATAGATTATTGTTTTGGCTCTATGTGACACCACTCATGCTGATATGGTATACTATGGCTGTAAAGATACAATATAAGCCACAAATTTAGAAAAAGCATCAGAGAAAAACCCAAATCATAATTTTTGCAGTCATGACTCTTGTTATCAATCATGCTTGTTCTATTATGTTGCTGTTTATGAAACAGAGAAGGGCAGTTATATATTCCTCTGCATTTGGAGGTCAAACAGGAAATGGACAGAGCTCCATAGGAGACCAAATAATCCAGCCAAATTACTAAACTGAAAACACATGGACTGTCTGCATATATATATATATATATATACACCAAATACAAACAGAAGGATTAAACGACAACAGTTCTCAAGGCTTAGCAGAACTTCATGGGGATACTGGTTAAAAACACAGGGCTCTGCCTCTAGAATATTTCAAAGCAATAGGTATTGGAATAGGCTCAGTAATCTGTATTTCTGTGAATACCTCAGGTGATTTCAATGTATGTAGTTGCTGTAATATGATTACCATAAACACTGAGAAGTTGACACACTATAAAAAGAGGTAGAAATTTATAAACCTACATTTATCCTTTATGAAACTTTAAGAAAATATTAGCACTCTCATTATAAAAATCTGTAGGTATATTTAGGAACATATGCATCTACATTATATAATTTCAAGCAATATATTCTTAATTCAAGTAATAATTTAAAAAATGGCCAAATAAGTGAAATAGTAATTTCCTACAAGGTAACTAGAAATAAAATACAGATAAATTAGGTAGAGTATTCACCAATTACTGTCATTTTCAGTTTCCAAACCGTACAATTTTAAGTCACATAGCTGTGAAAGTCCCATGAAAACTTAAAAGAGCCATCACAAATCCCAAAGCATTTTTTATTGCTTACTTTTGGAATTGTTTTGAATGCAAAGATGCACAGTCTCTGGCCATTTTTTAATTTTTATGTTTTACCAAATAGTTACCTTTAAGAACACTGTCCTCTCTCAGGAGAGACACAAGAAATTGTGAACAGCTGTTAGAGTCTAGCTGTTTCTTCAAGCATGATTCCAGGACAACCTGCAACAGAATCATTTTGCATTTATTATAAAGTACAGATTCCTAGATCTTCTCTTAAAGATATTAAATAATATGGTGGGTGCGGGTGGTGGCAAGGGGGTGGTCGAAAGGATTGTGGATATCCATAAGTAATAATTTTCAGTTTTAGAGTTTATGATTTACTACACATAGTTATTGTCAAATTCTTTTCTTAAGACAATAGACAGATGAAAAAAAGAGTATATGGTTTGAACTTTCACTGTATAACCTGAAATGTTTCCTTTTTGCAATAGTGACAAAAGAAAGCCTTTAATGTAGGTCCAGGACTAGTGGAAGACAGGTAAGACACTTACCTTGAGTGCAAAAATTAGGGGGTACTGACCACGTATGGTGGCTCATAACTGTAATCCTAGCACTTTAGGAGGCCAAGGTGGGAGTAGCACTTGAGCCTGGGCAACATAGTGAGATCCAATCTCTATAAAAAGTTTTTGAAAAATAAAAATTAGCCGGACCTGGTGTCATGTACCTATAGTCCTAGCTACATAGGAGGCCAAGGAAACAGGATTGTTTGAGCACGAGAAGTTGAAGTTGCCGTGAGCCATGATCATGCCACAGCACTCCAGCCTGGGTGATGAAGTGAGAACCTTTCACTAAAATAAATAAGTAAAGAGGATAAAAAATGAAATATAAAGTAGTGGCAGAATAAAATGCTCTGCCAAGTCATATTAAAATCTGAGGTAAATTAATAAGTAGCACTACACTTTAAACAGACTAAATAATATTGTTTTTGTTGAAAACGTTAATTTTTTTGTTCATCTTGGGTATTTATGCAAACATTTTAGTTTTTCCTAGTACATTAAAATATTGTTTATCTTAATTCTTGGGTCTTTTAGCAACTCCTTAGTTTTTGCACCAGGCAAACGCCTCACCAGCCTCACCCTAGTTCTAGCCCTGCACCTATTAACTGTACAGTATAGAATAGCCACAGTTGTGTAAATCATGGTTAACATCTAAGCACTATAGGGTGGCCTTTCAGTAGTATCTCCTGGATAAACTGTTTCTACCTAAAGTAGCACTAACCATGCTCCAAAAGTTTAATCAAATCTGTTATGTAAAGCAGTCAATTGAACTTACGTTTCTCCTCTGAGATTGAAGTAGGAGTGCCCCCAAGTATACCTGATACTTAATTTGGTTAATAATTTTTTTTTCAATTTAACCAATGAATGTAATAAGAAATATTTATTAAGAAGAAATATTTGAAGAATGTAAAAAATCATAATACATTATATCCAGGTGTTAATGTAAAAACATTGACTTCATAAAATAATACTTCTCATCAACAACAGATATGTCTTCGAAGGTTATATTTTATTGTTATTATTGTATGTTGACTGGGAAAAGTTTTCTAAAGAAAATGTTTTTGAAGTCCTATAACCAAGAAGAAACTCAAGCCAAGTATTTGCCTACTAAGTAATTTTTGTGACATATACTTACAGTAACAGATTTTGTCATACTATTTATTCCACTATTACCTCTTTTTTTTTTATTTGAGACAAGACCTCACTCTGTCACCCAGGCTGGAGTAGGGTGATGTGATCTTAGATCACTGCAACCTCTGCCTTCCAGACTCAAGCAATCTGCCCTCCTCAGCCTCCCAAGTTGCTGGGACTAAAGGCTTGTGCCACCATAGCTGGCTAATTTTTGTATTTTTAGTAGAGACAGGGTTTTACCATGTTGCCTAGGCTGGTCTTGAACTCCTGGGCTCGAGTGATATGCTCATGATGGCATCTGAAAGTGCTGGGATTACAGGCATGAACCACGATGCCTGGCTACTATTGTCTTTATTAGACAAAAACAACTTGCTTAAAACCTCCATAGGCCAAGGTTCTTTTGAAAATTGTTTGTTCAAACATGTCATAGATTTGCAGACTAGAAAATGGTGAGAAACCTGAAACAGAAATTCAAAGTTAACCTTTGAAGAGCAGTTAAAAGAGAGATTGTTTGGTTAAAGGGACTTATGACAAAGCAACACGTTGGTGACAATTTCTTAAAAATGTACAAAGGAAAAAGAGCCAGAGTAGGTGTGTAGACATTGTATGAGGTCATCATTAACCTGATGCCAAAACTGGACATATATACAACAACAAAAAAGAGAACTACAGGCCAATATCTCTGATAAGAATAGATGCAGAAATTCTCAACAACATACTAGCAAATTGAATGCACCAACACATTAAAAAGATCATTTGCTACTATCAAGTGGGATCAAGGATGGTTTAACATATGCAAATCAATAAATGTAATATACAACAATAACTGAAACAAAAAAAATGTGATCCTTTCAATAGATATAGAAAAAGTATGTGTTAAAATTCAACACCTGGTCATAATAAAAACTCTCAACAAATTAGGAGGAGAAGATATGTACCTCAGCACAATAAAAGCCATATATGACAAACACACTGCTAACATCCTACTGAATGGATAAAAGCTGAAAGCTGGCCTGGTGTAGTGGCTCATGCCTGTAATCCCAGCACTTTGAGAAGCCAAGGCAGGCAATATCACAAGGTCAGAGGAGAAACCATCCTGGCCAATATGGTGAAACGCTGTTTCTACTAAAAATATAAAAATTATCCAGGTGTGGTGGCAGGTGCCTGTAGTCCCAGCTACTCAGGAGACTGAGGCAGAAGAATTGCTTATACCTGGGAGGTAGAGGTTGCAGTGAGCTGAGATCATGCCACTGCACTCCAGCCTGGCAACAGAGCCAGACTCTGTCTCAAATAAATAAATAAACAAATAAATAAATAAATAAATGCTGAAAGTTGTTTCTCTAAGACCAAGGAGAAGAAAATGATACCTACTTTAACCACTACTATTCAACATTGTATTAGAAGTCCTAGCCAGAACAATTAGGCTAGAAGAAAGAAATAAAAGACATCCAAACTGGAAAGCAGGGAGTCAAACTGTTCCTGTTTGCAGATGACATAATCTTATATATAGAAAATTCTATGGATGCCACCAAAAAATTGTTAGAGCTAATAAATACATTCATTATACTTGCAGGATACAAAATCAACATCTGAAAATCAGCAGCATTTTTACATGCTAACAGTGAACTACCTAAACAATATATCAAAAAGCTACAAATAATAAGACACTTAAGAATAAACTTAAGAAGGTGAAAGATTTACCTCTACACTAAAAACTATAAAACTTTGATGAAAGAAATGAAAAAGATCACAAATAAATGGAAAAATGTCTCATGCTCATGGATTGAAAGAAATAACATTGTTAAAATGGCCATCTTACCAAAAGAGATCTATAGATCTAACACAATCTCTATCAAAATATCAATGACATTCTTCACAGAAATAGAAAAAAAAATAAACAAACAATTCTAACATTCATATGGACCCACAAAATACCCAGAACAGGCAAATGAATCCAGAGCACAAAGAACAAAGCTAGAGGTATCACACTACCTCACATTAAAATGTGCTACAAAGCTATAGTAACCAAAACATCATGGTACTGGAATAGAAACACACACATGGAATAGTGAAACAGAATAGAGAGGCCAGAAATAAATTCCACCAAGTACAGTCAACTGATTTTCAACAAAGGTTCCAAGAACACATGTTGGGAGACAGTCTCTTAAATAAATGATGTTGGGAGAACTGGATATTCACATGCAGAAGAAAAAAACTAAGCCCATACTTCTCATCATATAGAAAAGTTGACTCAAAATGGATTAAAGATAAGACTTAGGTATAAAATCTATAACTATTAACCTGGAAGAAAACACAGGAAAAAACCTCACATTGGGCTAGGAAAGAATTTTTAAAATAAGAACTGGAAAGCACAGAGAACAAAACAAATAAATAAATGAAATGGCATCAAACTAAAAAGCTTTTTTGCAAAGCAAAGGAAATAATTAAGAAAATGAAAAGACAGTCTACAGTAGAGGTATCCAACTTTTGTTTTCCCTGAGCCACATTGGAACAAGAATAATTGTCTTGGGCCACACATAAAATACACTAATATTAATGATAGCTAATGAGCTAAAAAAAAGAAAAGTTTGCGCATAAATCTCATAATGTTTTAACAAAGTTTACAAATTTGTCTTGGGCTGCATTCAAAAGTGTCCTGGGCTACATGCAGCTTAGGAGTTGTGAGTTGGACAAGCTTGATCTACAGAATAGGAGAAAATAACTGTAAATTATACATATGCCAAAAGCTTGATATCCAGAATATATAAATAAGTTAAACAACTTAACAGCAAAAAAAAAAAAAAAAAAAAAAAAAGAAGAAGAAAGAAAAGAAATAAACCTGATTTTAAAGTGGGCAAAAGACCTGAATAGACATTTCTCAAAAGGACATATAGAAATGGCCAATAGATATTTTTTTAAATGCTCAATGTAACTAATCAACAGGGAAGCGCAAATCAAAGCCACAATGAGATACTACCTCACTCCTGTTAGAATGGCTATTATCAAAAAAACAAAAGAAAACAAATGTTGGCAAGGATGTGAAGAAAAGGAAACACTTGGTTCACGCCTGTAATCTCAGCAGTTTGGGAGGCCGAGGTGGGCGGATCACAAGATCAGGAGATCAAGACAATCCTGGCCAACATGGTGAAACCCCGTATCTACTAAAAATACAAAAATTAGCTGGGCGTGGTTGCATGCGCCTGTAGTCCCAGCTGCTGGGGAGACTGAGGCAGGAGAATTCCTTGAACCTGGGAGGCCGAGGTTGCAGTGAGCTGAGATCATGACACTGCACTGTAGCCAGGTGAAAAGAGACTCCAGAGAGAAAGAGAGAGAAAGAGAGAGAGAGAGAGAAAGAAAGAGAAAGAGAGAGAGAGAAAGAGAGAGAAAAAGAAAGAGAGAGAGAGAAAGAAAGAGAGGGAAGGAGGGAGGGAGAGAAACACTTATACATTGTTTTTAGGATTATAAAATAATATAGCCATTGTGGAAAAAAAGTATAGACATTTCTCAAAAAACCAAAAATGAAGCTACCATATTATCCATCAGTCTAACTATAGAGTATATGTCCAGAGGAAATTAAATCAGTATGTCAAAGAAATATATATACTCTCATGTTTATTACAGCTCTATTTACAATAGCCAAAAATGGGATCAACCTAGAAGTGTCCAACAACAAATACATGGATAAAGAATACATGGGATGTATACAAACGGAATAGTATGTAGCTACAAAAAAGAATGAAATTCTGTCATTTGCAACAGCATGGATGAACCTGGAGGATATCATGTTAAATGAAATAAGCCAGAGACAGACAAATACTGCATGATCTCACTTACATTTGAAATTGTTTTTAAAAAGTTCAATACTGGCCAGTCATGGTGGCTCATGCCTATAATACCAGGACTTGTGGAGGCTGAGGCAGGCGGATCATTTCAGACCAGGAATTTGAAACCAGCCTAGTCAACATGGCGAAACCCCATGTCTATTAAAAATACAAAAAAATTAGCTGGGTATGGTGTCGCATGTCTGTAATCCCAGCCACTCAGGTGGCTGAGGCATAAGAATCGCTTAAACCCAGAAGGCTGAGGTTGCAGTGAGATGGTGCACTGTGCTCCAGCCCGAGCAACAGAGCAAAACTCTGCCTTGAAAAAAAAGGTCAGTATTATAGAAGCACAGAGTAGAATAACACTTACTAAAGACTGGGGAGGGGAAGGGGAGAAGACAATGTGGAAAGGAGGGTCAGTGGGCATCAAGTGACAATTAAATAGGATGAATAAATTCTGTTGTTCTATTATACAGTAAGGTGACGTTGTAATATTTTGTATTACAAAGTAGATAGAAGAGAAGTTTTTGAAAGTTCTTGCCACAAAGTGATGATAAATTCATGACGTGATACATATGCTAACTACCCTGTTCGGATAATTAGACAACATAGATATGTATCAAAATATCAAATTATATCACATAAATATGTACAATGTAGTAATTTAAATAAATAAGTAAATACTTCAAAAAAACAAACATAGTATCAGGAGAGAAAGATACGCATTTTAAATGTCATGTGAAAAAAGTATGCAATCAAAATTGAGATGCCCTGATGAGTGTTATTTTAGCTAACTCATATTTATTTCTGGGTATACTTGTGAATGGTTTTGTTGCTTATGTGACCTAGGTAAATACACTGATAATTTGGGTAATGATGGAATAGTCTTTAAATATACATGATAATATAATATGCAGAAGATATTTTTGATAATGTTAAGAAAGAACACATCGTCAGCCTTTGTCTTGAGGGCTCAATCAATATTAATTCATATCCTCATTTAAGTGCAGTTTACATACATTCTTATAAGATGGTTTGTGACAAAAATAAATTATGATAGATTTCTTTTTCTAGAGATTTACGCTTACTTACAAATACATCTGAAATCTTGTTGCCAAATAAAAATTGCTATAGTTAATTTGAAACTATCTCAATTCTAGAACCCTGTTTTACAATGACTGATAGTTGTGTAAAATTAACCATATTGCTAATGAAAATGCTCCTCATAGTTTATCTATACCTTGACAAAATAATTTGAATAACAAAAAATGAATGGGTGAATATAATTAGCAATGAAAACGTTCATCATTATATTGATAGAGATTATCTCTAGAAATCTGATCTAGGTGCTTTTAATATCCTGTAAAATACATTGTTTGATTTTTCTATTATCAGATTGCTTTGACTTTAAAAACATACAAAATACTACAATAGATTTTACTATCAAAAACATTCAATCTTAATGCCAGCAGAAAGAGTTTTGGGTTGAAACCTAAGGGAAAATGTTTTGCTTTATAAAAATTATAAAGCCATGGATTGCATTAATTTTATACAATAGTGGATCTCCCCTTTTCAGAAATATTAAAAATTGAAATTGGTACTTCTATATTATTAATGGTATTGTCCTAAGCAGCTCTGGAAAAATAAACAGAATGTCTACTTTAGGTAATTTCAAGCATCATAATTCTATTATTCCAAATGCTTTCTCAAAAAGTAAAAAAGTACTACAGAAATTTCTCAATAGTTTTACTGGCTCCATCATGAATTTCTGTGAAATATAAAACATTAGGAATACTAAACAAACTCATCTTAATCTCTAAAAGTAGACATCTTATATCAACCAATATAGCTCATTTCAGCAAAAGAAATAAAAAAGTTCTAGAAATTCTCTATTATTTGAGGATATGGGATTGTTACTTTTGCCTCATGCCTTTCGGTAATTTAATAAGAAAAAATTCACTCCGATTTATGGACTATTTGTACTCACATTTGGCCAAAACCTTAATAAGTATTAGTTTATATGTTAAGCATTATCTAGAAATTCTACTTTTTGTTCATTTGTTAAACAAATATTGAGTGCACACTTACCACGTGGTAGGCATAGCGTGAGATTATGAGGAATCAGGCAAACAAGCGACACATAGTGACTTCATGAAGCAAATACTTTTTCCCCAGTTGCCCTAAAAGAAATGACCAGCAATAGAATATTTCACAATGCCTTGTCCACAACTCTAGACTGATTATTCTAGAATCTATGTATCCTGGAGATAATATTTACAGAAGCATTTTCATTTTTATATTGAAAATCCCCTGGATTACTTTGGGAATAAAGCAATGGAAAACAGGGAAAAACATGCTCATTCTTACTCAGTTGATGATGGATGTTTCTAAAACAAAACCCAGTGCATATAAATATGGTAATGTCATAATTTAACGCTGTTTTTATATTGAAATCAAATGCATTCATGGTTTATAGTTTAGACGAAATAGTTCTATGTATGTCAACCTAGGTACACATTAATAATTTACATATTGAGAAGCAATGCCTGATTTACACATTTTTTAAATTATTGAAAATTTACAAAAGCAATAAAAAGCACAACTGTTTGCACAGGGCATTAATTGGCTGTTGGAAGAAGAAAATCTGCACAAAGCTATCTATGCTGTGAGGAAAACATTCTAACTTCTGCTGGAATAAAAGGTCTTTATAGATTTTGCTCTTTATTTAGTAGTTACAGAAGGTACAACATAAAGCAAGGCCTTCATAGGCCTTAATGTCTTTCCAAAAGTCATTTACAAATCTATCCCCTGACATACCATGAACTTTATTTAATAATATAGAGAATATATACTATTTAAGTCTCTATTTCTAGTGAAGACAGAATGGGTATGTAGACTAATTCTCTGATCAAGAACAACTAGATTAATCTTGAAAAAATATTATATCAGCCTCTAATTTTAAATAATTTTAAAATCTTAGAAAAATCTTAAAATATTTTACAATGTGGTTGCTTAGAGAGAGAACCAAGGGTTGCTAGGCAGAGATATCTACAGTATCTTGTGATTAGCCCAACAGTCTCCTATGATGCTGCGCTCATGATAATAATTTACCTCAGGTTAAAGGTTGAGAACTCAAAACAAAAAGAAGGTGGCATTCAATCAAAGATTACCAGGTATTTGACACATAAAAGCAAAAGACTGAGAAAAGAAAAGTTTTTAAAAAGGAGGCCAAAATAAAATAAGTGATTCAGACATTGAGGTTACCAGATATAAAATACCAAATATTACAATTAATATGTTAAAAAATAGATAAAATTATGAAAAATATTATCAAATAACTGGACTGGAATCATTAAAATAATAAAATTGAAATCCCATAACTAGAAAAAATTACAACCACTGGTTTAAATAACTTAATAAATGGACTAGGTTAGAATCAATAGAAGAGAAAATTAGTAAACTAGATAAATGGTCAACAGAAAATATCAAGACTGAAGCAAAAAAAGAAAAAATAATAGAAAATAAGAAGAAAAAGCAAGTGTACTTGAGAATATAGAATGTGGTGACGTTATCCACCATGTGTACAATTGTAGTCCAAACAAAAGAGGAAAGAAATAGTTGAGATTAAGCAAAATGAGACCAGATAGTGGCTATGAATTTTCCCAAACCAAAGAAAAATATCAGGTTATATATTTAGAAAGACCCTAAACAGGAAGAACACAATGAAAATCATCACCTAAATGCTTATAGTAAAAATGCCCCAAATTATGGTCTTAAAAACCACCATGGGGTTGGGATTGAAGGGGCTGGGAAAAGGCCTTGGAAAGACATATTACCTTAAAGGAGCAATGATAAAACTGCAGAGCTGACATTTCAACATAAGTGGAAGCCAAAAAATATTGAGATATTTTTTAAATGCTGAAAGAAATAATGTTGAAACTGGAATATGCTATCCAGTAAAATTTTATTTTCAAAAAGAATGCCAAAATAAGTATATTGTAAAATACTCCACAGGTACCCAAATTAAATAAAATAACAAAGGGGATTTTTCATGCAGAAAAAAATAAGTTCAATGAAAGCAAGTAAATGAAAGAAGAAATAAAAAGCAAAGGAAAAGATAGATATATGAATAATTATAAATATTGACCTATGAAGTAATAATTGTAATGTGCTATGGATTATAACATAGAAATATAACAAAAACAAGAGCACAAAAATCAGAAAAGGGCAAAAGAATTAAAAAACTTAAAAGCTCTTGCATTGTCCTGGAAATATTAATTTATGTTTGACTCTGATAAGCCAAGCACTCATGCTATAATCCTAGGAAACCATTAAATGCTCCTACAGGAGAAAATATTAAGTAACACAAATAATTGGCAAATTAAGTGTAATAAAAGAAAGGAGATGATAAAAACATAAATGGTAAGATACTAGGTATATACTCAAATATATCAGTAATGACTTTAAATGTAAATAGAAAAAGAACTTCAAGTAAAAGACAAAGATTTTGATATGAAATTTAAAAAGTCAACCAAATGCAATTTATAAAATAAGTATAATAAATTAAGACATACAGAAAGATTGAGGCAAAATATAAAAAAGATATACCTTATGAAAACTAACCAAAAGGAATCTGGGTTAGTGACACTAATATCTGATAAAATGAACTTTAAGGCAAGCAATATCACTACAGATGAAAAGGGATATAACATAATGTTTAAGATATTCATCTACCAGGGATATATGACAACCTAATTTTTTATTAGACAAATTACACAAATATATAAAGAAAAAATATACATGAAGGATATTTATTTGTAACAAAATATATAAAGAAAGTTTTACTGAACACAAAGTATTTAGAATATATAAAGTACATGGTAAATAAACTTGATTTGGCAGATATAAAACATTTGCTCCTTTAAATTGTAGAGCAAACATTCTTTTCAGGGTATGTGGAACGTGTACAAAAATTAACAAATTAAAGTCCTTAAAGTAAGTTTCAACAGATTTCAAAGGGTTGATATCATAAGGAATATGAATTATGCATGGGTAGTATAAAGGAAAATAATCACCCAATATTTGAAGGTTAAGTCATGTATCTACAGATCACAAAAAATTCCTAGTTAAGTCTTAGTATCCATGGATGAAAAAGAAATCACAACTAGCAATGAAAAATAATTTACCTAAATAATAATGAATTACTACATATCCGAACTGCTGGGGTGCAGCTAAAGTCATACTAAGAGAAAAATGTATAATATTTGATGAAGAGATTAGAAAAGAAGAGAGTGAAAATTAAAGTTCTAACTATATACCTCAAGAACTGAGTAAGAACTTAAAAGAGTGTAGTAAACCCAAAGGAAATGGAGGAGAAATAACTAAAGTAGCAGAAATTAATTATATAGAAACAAAAGTACAGTAAAAAGAAAACAAGAATTGAATCCTATGAAATATAATGAAAATTCATAACTCCCTAGTAAGATTTATAAAGGCAAAAAGAGAGAAGAAAAAAAGTACTTATACCAGGGAAAACGGAGCATCTGTAGAAATCCTCTATGAATAGAAAAAAATGAAAGCTTAGGTGATCTTGCTAGTGAATATTCTACTAAGCATTTGATGAGAAAAAAAAAAATTATTAAACTCTTCCAGAGAATAGGAAAAAAAAAACCCACAACATTTTAGATCTTGTTTTATAAATATATTGTGACCTTGCTCACAAATTGTAGGTAACTCTCTTCCTAGATTTAGGTAGAAATCCTATATACAATATTACCAAAGAAAATTAATAAAAGAATAATATATGATGAACAAGAAAAGTGTATGCCAGGAATTTAAGAATGGTTAAAATTTCAAAAATAACTAGTGTAATTCATCAAATTAACAAAAGAAAGAAGACAAAAAATTATATGATGATTTCAGTAAATATTGAAATAGTATTTGATGGATTTTAACAACATTAGCAGATTGGGATTAGAAAGGAATTTATTTAATCTAATACTATATATATGAATGATAATAAACATGCATAATGCTGAATTATTAAAAGCTATACAATATTATGATTCATTATAAAAGCTCATTAATTGAGACAAAAAAGATAAATGAATATTGATATAAAATAGATATAAAATATAAAATCTATCAAATAGAATTTGATAAAGTTGACACTATAGAATAATGAATTCCTTGTAGCCTTTTCAGTATATAATTCTGGACTAATGGGATATTCCTATGGGCAAAAACATCATCCCTGAGGGAATATTAATCTAAGTGTGAAGGATTAAAATTAAAAACTTTTTGCAATGTAACATAGGCGTATATATATCCAGATAGGAAGATTTTCTTAAACAGGACACATAAAACTATAACTACAAAGGAAAATATTAATAAATAGAATTACATTAACATTTAAATTTTCTGTTTATCAAAAAAAAGAAAGAACAAAGGCTAATTACAGAGTAGGGGAAAACCTTTTATTCATATAACTGTACAATCATACCAAGAAAATGTAAAGAGTTCCTAAATTGATTTTAAAAGACAAGTAATCAAATTATTTAAAAATGGGCAAAAGACTTGAATGGGCCACTTTTTAAAAGAGGATATCCTAATGGCCTATGAATATAAAAATAGGTACCTAATATAATCAGTTATCTGGAAAACAAAAAATAAAATGTTAATGAGATACCAGTAAAATGAACTGGCATACTAAAATTAAAATGATTGATAAATTTTTGTTGACCAGAAAGAGAGAAACTCTCACAAACACTGTTTTTCAGTGTATAAATAGTAACAACTTTGGAAATCTGTTTGTCAACTGCTAAAATTAACATATGACCCAGCAATTCCATTCTTAGGCATGAACCCAGTGGAATTGTGTATATATTTGCAACAAATAACATGTACAATGTTTCTAAGCATTGTTTGTAAGAGTTCAATGCTGAAAACAATACAAGTGTTTATCAACAGTCGACTAGATAAATAAATATTGGTATATTTATAAAACTGAATTCAGCATTGACAGTGAACAAAATCATTGCTGCATGTAACACTGATGGATTTCACGAACATAAAGTTGAACAGAAGAAGGCAGACACAGAGTAGAACATACTGAATTATAACACTTATCCAGAAAGCAAAAACAAGCAAAATTAGTTTTGGGAGTTTGAAATCAAGTTATTAATTAAATTTATGGAGGAGAGAATAGAAAATGACTAGAAGGAATGGGAGTTTAATATTCTAATATTTTATATTGGTGAAAGTCACAGGAGTATGTTCACCTTTTGAATTCATCAAGATGAAGACTTATGTTTTCTGTATTGTATTATGTTATTTTGTAACAAATAAGTTTATTTAAAAATACTGCTGGTATTAAATCACTAGAAATCTAGAATACTCCTTTTGTTATCCTAACATCCTATTTGCAAAGTAGGTTCACTTTGCACTGGTTACCAACTTATCTGAGTTTGACAAGACAGAGTGCACTCATAGGCAACAAGTTACATGAGGAGATTTATTATTTACAAATAGGAAGCAAGGGACAACAGATGTCTGAGATCCATTGTAAACAGGTCCCACAAGGCTCAAGAAAGCTGCCTAGAATGGATGGAGCCTTGACTGTGAGTGGCTGACTTGCCTCATAGCTGACAGATTTAAAAGGCAGGTTCTACATCTAAAGGGCCATGGAACTCATGGGCAAAGATTTGAAGGACATCCCACTTCCAGAAGAGAGGGGAACAAAGCCTGGGCTGCCCCAGGCAGTTAATCCGTAACTTTTAATCCGTTCCTTTTAATTCCTAAAAGGAACAGGAGCAAGGCCTAGGCTATTTCAGGCCTTTCTTTCTATCTTGAGATACTGCATTCTCAGCAAATTCTGCCATTATTCTTGAGTACTACAAGCAAAAAAGCAGGGGGAACTGAGTCCATTAAAAGCTACCTGGAGAACTGTCCTGCACTATCCAAGATCTATTTCTACCTAAAAAGTATTGAGATGTACCCATTTAGTGTGATATATTCTTGCTCTATTGTGATTTCTCTTTTTATATTCAATTTCTCAAAAAATAGACTCTAGAATAATGTCTGTATCTTAAATTTATAGTTTTCTATATTTGAAAAGTACCACAATAGAATGGTACACCGAACAAGAATATGGACTTAAGTTTAGAAAGATCTGGTCCTCACTCTATCAAGAGCAACCTGCAAGTTAAAAGCCAAGATGGGTAGCATCCCCAAGCCATAGTTTGTTGAAAGACAAACAGAATGAAAGTGAGAGCAAAGGGGTGTGTGTGCGTGTGTGTGTGTGTGTGTGTGCGTGCATGCGTGTGTCTGAGTGTGTCTATTTTTCAAGGTTGTAATGGATAATATTAAGTAATATATATGTAAAATCATCTGCCAAATGCCCTCTTGTATTAGTATTCTTCATAACTATCTTTTTCTATCCTCTCTATCATGCATCCTGTACTAATTTCCTAGGGTTATCATCAACTGTCACAAATTGGGTGGTTTAAAATATAACTGGGTAGTTTTTATAACAATAAAAATGTATTCTCTCAGAATTCCGGAGTCTAGAAGGCTAAAATCAAGGTGTCAGCCCAGTTGGTTCTTTCCTAAGGATAAATCTGGTCCATGCCTCTCTTCGAGTAGTCTGCTGGTTGCCAGCATTCCTTGGCATTTCTTGGCTTGTAATTATATCACTGCAATTTGTTTTTGCCCTCATGATTCTCTTTCTTATGTCTCCTCTGTGTTTTCAAATGTGTCTCTCCTTTTCAAAATGCCAGTCACTGGAATTAGGGCCCACCCTAATGACTTTATCTTAATTTGATTACAACTGCAAAGACCCTATTTCCAAACAGTCACATTCATAGATACGGTTAAGACTTCAACATACCTTTTAGGGGGACGATTCAACTCACAACATATACCATACACGTACTACTATAGGAGAAGCTAAGAGATTGTCCTCTGGTGCCATACAGAGCAAGTAACAAAGCTGCAGCTAGAAAATATATAACTCAGAATTCAGTGCTTCTTCCAACATACCAAACTACTTAAAAAATTATCTTCATGTTCTAGAGATAAATCTTTAATATCTATTTATCCGATGTATCTATCATGGATTTATCTATTCTGTGTACTTGGCTGAATTTGGAATATGTAAATACATCTTTTGAAATGCTTACTAGAGAAAAGAATAGCCCATGATTTTAAGTTTGTATGTGCACGTATATATAAAACTGTGAAGGTTACAGACTGGTGGCCCGTGTGCCATTTCCAACCAGCAGAGAAGTCTATTTCGTCCTGCACAATATTGTGGGAGTAGTAGTGATTATTTTTTAATGTGTCAATATTTTTAAAATCAGAAGAGTTTACAGAAAATTTCAGATTTCCAGTTGCTCTTGTAAAATCAAAGGATCTGGCAACACCAGATCCACATGGCCACAGCTGTTGGGGCTGCAGAGGGAATGCCTTTTTTAGAGAAGTAGGAACATTTTAGGTGTCCACACTGTCTGCCAATACTCATTGTCTTCCCAGTTTGCCTGCCTTGCTCATGTATGTCACAAACCAGATGCTCTTAAGCATTTCAGACTGCTCTCCGTGTTCTAGAGAAAATTAAAGTGCCTGTACTGTACTATATCCTCCTTCAAGGGGTTGTGTACATCAAGCATATACTTAGGGGTTTAGTTCATTCCTATTTCACTGCTCTTCTTTCCTCATCAAGAGAAGAACTCTCAATAAAATAAAATTCTTCTCTACTCTGCTTCACGAATCTCTTCAAAAACCTAAGATCATTTTTTTACATAAAAAGTAGGTACTATTACTGTAATTTGTGAAGTTAACAATAAAAATATCTGCAATTTTCTATATTCTTAAGATATCCAGCTCTGTGTGTGTTTATAGTATTAAATGAAAAACAATTAAGTAGTAGAAATGGATGAGGAAGGCAAACATAAAAATGACAGAAGAAAACCACGCAAAAAAAAAAAAAAGAGGTTTAAAACTGTATTTAACAGGAGGGCAGTAGTTGGAAAACTGAACTGAATATTTTTAAAAATCTATAAGCCCAACATAAAATCAAATAGGATGTGTTTTAAAAGCTAACCACAAAATGTTTTGAGATGCCATCACAGAAAATTGATTCCACAGATTTCTAAGGGGCAGAAACAGGCTAAAAAGAAGCAAATATATAATAAAACTGAATTTCCCTGACATCCATAAGTTATCACAAATCCCTTACTCTTTTCTTGAAAGTCATAGTAAGGAATATTAAATAGGACTAGCTAAATTAAACAAATTTAACTAGTTGCAGGCACCCAATAACAATAAGTTTGAAGCCACATTGTGATGAATGAGATAATTCCTTTTCTGGAGCCTAGCAATTGAGAATGGTAAAGAAAGTTCTGCTCATAGGAAGAGAAATAAGTCATTAGGGGGAATAACAATGGCAGGCTCAAGTGTGCAACTATATCTCGGATCGAGGAAAAATAAATCCTCTGGTAGGGACTCTTCACAGACTTCATCTAGCAACTGCTATTCTTCCTCAGAGTTGTCCTCATTGGAGGGGAAGGAGGGTTAGAAGTAAATATGAAGGAACACATCCAGGTGTAAGTGCTGCCCTAGATTTAAAAATACTGCCCATCAAACACACTGCAGGGTTTCCATACCGAAGTCTTTCTAGCAGGTGCATCCTTCAAAACTTAACTACTGTTCTCAAGGACCTATCCATGTGCTTTCTCTACAGCTGCTTGATATCTTAATAATTATCATTACATTAATGATTTGCAGCCATTTGAAATCACATTCTACCTTCTGATTACACAGAAATTACATACTCATGGGAAAGTAGCCTAAGTTTACTATGCTTAAGATTTTTTCAAGTAGTAAGAAAGTATTTAACATACTGAGTTTGCTTATTTCTCCTGAAAGTCTTAGTAAGCTTAATGGGAAATTATGTGTCTTTTTGTATATGTAAATCCTACTCTGTTTATTCCATTTTATAGCTGAGTCCCAAACCCTAGACTTGATTACATTTCTTTGCATTTTGAAATTCCTCTAGTTGTGTGTAAAATAAAGTTTATATAGCAGCATGTTCAATAACTATTCATCAACTTTTGTAACTAGAAAACTCTAATTGGTTTATATAAAGGAAGCTAGTTAGGACATTTAACTGCAAACAAAAAAATAATGTTATATTACTAAAATAAAGTCATGAGCTAAACAATAGCATTCCAGTTGTGCAGCAGTGATAATGTAATTGGTTAGAGGAATTCAACAACAATCTGAAATTTATTTGAATTAGCATGTAATATTTTTCTGGTACTGTGATTATTTTAGTAAGAGAAAGTGGCTTCATTTTGATTATCTATAGCACAGTAAATAGAAAATCCCCTCAGAGAGATAAATCTTACTGTTTTGAATTGTTTCTAATCTTAAGTTAAAATATATTTAAGGTATTTCAACTGACATTTTCCTCATTATTACTATGTGTTTCTTCTTCTATCCCTTATATTAGTAAAGATAAAGCATCCTTCAAAATTGATGTTAATATTGGAATTCACAGGTACCTCAAAGCTCCTGCTTTACCTTAATGTTAATTGAGAAAGTAGGTGTTTACACTGATTTCCTAATGTTAAAGCACAGGGTCTGATTACAGCAATAAACACAGAGTATCTCTGTTGCAGTTGTTTCTCAGTCAAAAAAAAAACATATCACTTAGTTTCATTTATTTTTAGTGTAGAGTTAGTCTCCATGTTAGAATTCTCATTAATATTAATAACTTATGGAAATACATTTGCTTTTGGTGAGCATGCATTTCCATTTTCATTGTTGCAAAATGTTTACCAGTTTATGGCATGAGATATTATTTATGTTTCCATATTTGGGTTGCCACAAATTCTCCCAATCAGGCATAATCATAAACAAGCACCTTGATTTCACAATTATCTCCTTTGTTCTGAGTGGTAGCTAGGGGCAGGAGTTGAAATCTTTAACATATTTCTGTAGCCTAAAATTAGTAGATTCCCTAAGGTGACTCAGGAGGAATTAATCCTACTTCCCACCTTCTAGAAAAATACTAGATTGTTCTTACAATTGTTAGATTACTTCAAATTCAGATCTACAATAATTACCTCACATATTGCCCACAAACAAAAAAAAAGGTAGTAACATTGAAAACACTTCCCCTATAATACATAACAAAGTACATGAATATCATATATTTCATATAGTATTAGTCATTAAGGAATGGTATGGCAAAATTCGGGAGTTGACTGTTTAGTTTCCTAGATTCCTCTTGAAGAAAGTCTTAGAAAGGAAAATGAATGAACAATTGTGGGCATCTACATTCTGCCAAGCACTGTGCTAGGTATATCTGATGATTCATTGAAAGGCAGTGTAGCAAGGTGGTTAAGATTACAGAATTGAGTTTGGATATTTCCTCACACTGTTGCTTACTAAACTTTGACTATTTGGGCTAATCTCTCCATGCTTCACTTTTCTCATTGGAAAAATGAGTGAAATCCTAGAACCTATCTCTTAGAGTTGCTGTGAGGCTAAAATAAGTTAATGTAAGTAAAGCACTTAGAGCACTGCTTGGCGAGGAGTAGGCACAAAATTCACATTCAAGTAAGGTTAACTTCACCAAGTCTTACAAGGGGAGATGCCCTTATCTTTACCGATAAAGAAACTGGCACTCAGAGAGTTGTAGTAATTTATGTAGAAACAACAGAAAAACTCTTACTTTAAAATAAATTAACAACTTTTATCATTTAAATTATGTTGTGAGGTTTCCATTCTAAGCAACATACTGATAGTTTTCCCTCTGCATATTCACTTGCAAAAAAAAAGCTGTCCTGTAGCTGTCCTTTTCCTTGGACTACATATAGTAAGTACATTAAACCTGATGATTGCAAAGGGGATTACTCCAACGCATAATCTATTCCTTCAGTTTATATAGTTTTTGTGTGTGTGGCGGGGAGCCTGTGGTGAAGGGATGTGGGAACACAGGACTTTTTAATCTTAAAATTTACATATGAAACATAAGAATGTTAAATTTTTTTTTTAACTGAGACACCACAGAAGACATATCAAGGAAAAGCTTGACTCAGTGGAAACACCGTGTAGTCCAACTGAAGGTAAAAGTTCACAAAGACAAATGAAATAACGTAGGAAATTGTTCAGATCATATGCACTGGTGGTAAATAATGAGTTTTTACAAATCCAGGTAAAAGGCAGTGCTTTGACTCTTAAGAATGCCTCTACCACTACCATAATAGTCACTGATACAGGTTCCCAACAGATGTTAAGAGCATCATGGAACCAATTGAGATTTGATTGTTGAAAGTGGGCTGTCAATTCCACTTTCTTTTGGTATAAGATAAACACATCCAGGTGCACCTTCTGTGATATTTGTTCTAAAACCTAATGGCGGGAAAATTGAAAAAGGCTCTGAATTAAGTAGATTATTTTTTGTTTCAAGTTCATCGAATGACTGAAAAATTTAGTCATGTTTTGTCTTAGTTTTATATTATTTAAAATTATTGTTTTAAAAATCATGTTAACAGCTACTATTTCATTACATCCCCAGAGCAATCATATGGAATAAGCTGACAAAGACTAGTACCTCTATTTTATAATCAAGGAATCTGGGTTTCAGAGAAATTCCTTCCATTGAGTCAAACAGAACATGGAGTGGGCTTGCAGTTAATAAATATAGCCAATATTTAATCGATCCACAATTCCAAATATTTTATGTTTATTCATTTCATCTTCACAACGTCAAACACATGAAGAGGGAGCTATTATATCCATTTTACAGATAAGGTTACTGATGCATCATAAAGTTAAGTATGTTGCTGAGTTTACAATTAATAAATGGCAGAGATGGAATTGAAGCTCAGACAATCTATTTCCCAAACATGTAACCACTTGACAAAACTGCCCCTCTAAGGGCAATAAACATATTTAAACACGTGGTACCTGCCTTCAGGTTATTTAGACCCTTTTACAAAAGTGGTGAAAGTATAAATCGGCTTATCATAGGAATGAGTTTTAGTTTTTTGGAAGAACATAAATATTGCAATTGGAATGTATATTATTTTTGTGCTCCTGAGTTTATCTAGTTCTTAGATTCTTGCTCTATAGGACCTGGAGGCCAAAAATAGTCTTGCCTTATAGCATTTGAGTTTCAGACTATTAGGTTCGTGGCGTTGCAATAAAAATGTCTGTTTCTGCTCCAAAACTAACCCAGGTTAGGAATATACAGGAATAGGAATTTAAATGCTCATAGGGTTCAAACCATAATTTAAAGTCACAGACACCGGACTCCTCTACCACCTAATCTGTAAGCTCCTGTAGAGTTAACCTCTTTCTCACCAAACTCAGCAATGCCTATTGGGCATGCCCAGTTGTATGGTTAGCGTCTCACACCGAGTTTTACTTTCTCCAGGTTTTACCAGCAGCAAAAGGAAGGAGGAGACGGAGTGAAGAGTTAAGCAGGTAGAAAACTTGGTTCAGCTCAGGATGCCCATGACCAAGACAGAGCAAGGAAGGCTGGAGAATGACAAGAGGCTGCAGTAAAAAAGCACCTTGTCAGACACAGTTGATCTTCCTCTGCAAGTTGGCATCTTACCCTGTTGGGTTCCTTTTACATCTTTTTGGCACAGCCTAGGCAGGTCATGAAGCTTTGTTGTGATTACTTAAGCCAGAGCCACAGTGAGGGGTGGGCAGGGACATCGGATCTAGGAGAATGCCAGTGCCTGTGTTAGTCCTGCCTGCCCCTGCATTCCTCGAAGAGCTGCAGCTTCTTTTCAAGGGTTCCAAGCAGAAAACCAAGGTACACAAGTAAAGCCAGAGCTCATCATAATCATCGACTCCTTCGCCCCTTCCCTTTGACTGCTGGGGCCTCTCCTGGCACCCTCTCAGGTATCCCCACCCAATCACTACTAAACCTCGGAGAAGTGGAATCTCCATACAGCTTTCCATGGGTCTAACAGGGGCCTGGGCATGCTCAGTAGGCTACGTGGATCTCTGGTTCGTTCGTTTCTCTCTCTCTCTCTCTCTCTCTCTCTCTCTTTCTCTCTCTCTCTCTGATGGGGAAGGGAGGGTGGTGGTAAGTTACAAGCGCTTGCGGCAGGTCCCCGCCCCCAGGATCAGGCTCCCGTGCAAGGGGACGATGAAAAGGTAGAGGCACCTCGCTTCGCAGCATCATCCAGATCTGGACGGGCTGCGACCACGGGCCGAGCCCACCCATTCCCCAGCCAAAGGACGGGCCCGCCGCTCTCCATGGTACTGCGGAGAGCTCAGCTCCGCCCTTCTCTTTCAGAAGGACAGCACCCGGCGTCACGTAACCCAGCCTTCTCGGGCTCCACCACCGCCTTTTCCTTCCCAGCTCTTTCCCTCTCCTCCCCCTCCTCCTCCTTCTCCTCCTCCTCCTCCTGCTCCTCTCCGTTGCCTGTTCTCCCCTCCCGCACTCCTGGAGACAGACGCTCAAGCCTGACGCCTCTGAAAAGGCAGCAGCAGTCGCCTTATCCATAGACCTCAGGAAATTCGCTTTGACCGATGCATGCTTCAGGCTCTGGCTCGAGCTAAGGGGAATAACCAGGCAGGTAAAGAAGCTCAATTTGGGTTGGGGGGAGGGGATGGGGCGAGGCAAGCTGAAGAAGGATATCTTTCCCCATTGTAACTGAGCCAGGATCTGCCACAAATACACAGGGAAAGATGGGTGGTGGGAGGGTGGAGGAGTGTAGATCTTGGTTGTTTTGCATGAAGCCTTTTAAATAGATGGCAAGAAGATGAGATGGTAGAACTGGTGTAGTAACTTAAAGGCTGAATGCAGTGATTTATTAATAAAAGAAAGAAGAGAAAGGTTAGATATCAAAGCAATAAAATCTCTCTCTATATATTTATTTCCCTACCTCATCAGCCCAACAGTATGCCTAGCCTTAATTTGTGCAGTAGACTCCGAGCTCCAAGAAACTGTCCTGGTATTAGAGATGGAGCTTAGAGACTGGGCGGGAAAGCCGGAGAGAATTTTGGGTGTGCATTGCTATTGAGGGACTTTGCAAAAGCCAGGGATGAAATAAGAAGCACTTCTAAAATTTCTCTCAGAGATTTCATGTTCTAAATGAGGATACATATACAGAAGGGTGCATGGAAAGGTAGAGGGGTGCGTGTGTGTATGTGTGTGTGATACCAGAAACATTAAAATATGCAACTGCAGCCGACGAGCATACTGTATGGATCCTCCCAGTGACTTGGGATGAATTTGATTCTAGAAATGAAAGAAAAGATTAATGATGCTGTTAGTCTGCTTTTGAATTAGAGCGCTTCTTCTTTTGGCTGCAGTAAGGTTGTTTTTCAGATCCCTTTATTTCATCCTCTAATTTGTGAACTCGCCAGGTCTTTCCGGCACCTAGAGAGAATCCTCTTTCTCCATATAAATACAGATACTCTCTCACATACAATGAGCTTCCTCTAAGAACTGAGAAAACCAGTTAACCTCCATGTGGTGAGAATGTATATATATATATATCTATATGTACATATATATTCCTCTAGGATTTTTCTCTCTTCCACCATCCCTTAAAATTGTCAAGGTGTGCATTAGTGGAGGAGGGCAGGAGGAACAGAAGAAAAAAGGTTATGTGATCGATGTAACATTAATATAATAATTGGCTCCAACAGAGTTATACACACAAGCAAAAAAAAAAAAAGGTTTTCTAACACATGAGCTTAAGAATGGGTTCAAAGCACTACTCTTGATCAAAACATTTCAGATTTATTTTGCAAATGACTGAAAATTTAGCAGATTCCTGAGTCCACTTAAAATATGAAAGTATACTGAATAATATGCTATTTCGGATCATTTGAAGAGCCCCTTTCTTAGGGTTTGACAAGGAGTAGACAAGATATGACTGGTGATTGCTGATGGTGTGGAATATATCAGCCATAATATATAAGTAACTGAGATTTTTATTTCCTTTTGCTAGTGGGCAGTGTGTATGTGTGTGCGCCCGCACTGTGTGTGTGTGTGTGTGTGTTGAAAGAGAGAGAACCAGTCATCAATTTCATCTGGGAGGAACTTCAAGTGGGATCCCCTAGCTTGGTGGCTCTCAGCTGACACCTGTAGGGATTGCTCTGTACTGAAGAGAAATGCTCTCAGCTCCCTCCATGGAGAAGCAGCAGCACAATGCAGTGCCATAAATTACTGCTAGTTTCAGTTTGTAGGGGGAGAAAAGTGTTAATTGGATAGTGAGCTTCTATGTCCAGACAATAAATTGGGGGTGTTTGTGTGTGTGCATGTGTGTATTGTGTATGTATATTGCTGTTATGTGTGGGGGGATATAAGAAATAGAAAAATAATGCACTTCCTTGACATGAACGGAGTATATATTTGTAGTTTTTTTTTCCCCAAACTGTGAGAGTAATTTTTTTGGTTAAAAAAATAGGTAGAAAAAAATCAGTATTTATGATTTCTGTACCATTTCAAGAAGCTGTAAGATTAGAGTTGAATAAAGAGAAGTGATTTAATAGTATAGTGAGTGATTCAAAGGTATGGTTTTAAATTCTAGCATCCTAGAGCCATAGCAGCTGAGATGACATGCATGCCAACTGCTGTTCTGACCATACAAATTGTGAGGTCTAACAGCCAGATACAGATTTCAGGAAGAGTTAGATCACTACAGTATTAGGCAAAATATTAAATACTTTATGCACCTTTAGAGAAGTTAATATTATGGCAACTGAGACACACTGCCAAAAACATAAATCTGGCTCCAATTTGTTGTTTTCTTTTACAACAGATTATTCCTTTAATAAAAAGGAGAACTATACTTGTTTGAAATTTTGCAAGAGACTACCAAGAAACCATCAATGTTCCTTCTAAGAAAAATAAAATGGCAGAAATGTTATACAAATCTAAGCTGGCAGCTTCCTGCCAACAGTTTGATATAATTTGCCCATTGTAATATCTATTAACTTGACATTTGAATAGGTTGTATTTTTACTGTCCACAGAACAAGCATGCAGCATAGAGATCCTTAAAAGCATTTTTTTTTTCTCGTCACATATTTTAAAAATTAAACTATCTTGGAAAAATAAAAAGATAACCATAATCAAATTTCTCTTTAAAACTTGAGGTTATCTACCAACAGTTATATAAACTACAAGGGTGTAATGGATGATTGTAAAATTGTGATATTAACTGTTGGAAAATATTAAGCCTTACTTGTGGTGAGGATAGAAACACTCCATACAAGGTTAGCTCTTTGCCTTCCTAATAGAACCAGTGCTACACCTGTGTTATGAGCTAAATAACAATTTATATGATATTATATTGACTCTAAACCTTGATTTTGACTTTAATTCTCTGCAGATGTCTGGGTCCTTAAAAAAGACAAAATAAAACCAAAATGCAGCACCAACACACAACCAACTGATGTGCTGACATCTCAGCTTGGCCCTGCAGAGGCGGAGAGAAAAGAAGAGGAGCTGTTGTGATTTCCACATCTAACAGCTTCTGGCTATTTCGCAACTGCTGGGTTTGAGTCCTACTGTTGCCGTGGTTGAAAAGAGAAGTAAAACCCAACTTGTGAGACCATGCACAAGGAATTAGGCTTTGGCTGCAGCGATGCTGAAGTTTATGCTGTGACAGAAGAAGCAGGCCTTTGAAGCTACCCTGGGGTTAAGAAGTGGTGCCCTAAAGAGGTTGTGCTTTAAGACACCACATCTGGAGGAGACACACTTTAGGCATTCACAAGCATCTAAGGATACTGGCTCATTTCTGGCTTCCTATACTTCCCTGAGAAAAGTGTTTGCTTTTTACTGACTCTCACTGCTTCCTTTTGGCCTGGTACCACCGGTGGAACCCGGCAGATAATGGGATTTGAGGAGTTAAGTATCTGTTGACACCACAGACGGTCTTAAATTAGTTAATCAGACTCAGATGGGTCAGTGCTTTCCCTTGATCCTTGATTGAAGCCTTTTCCAGAACGTTGCCTCCAAAGTGCAGCCTCCCTTTGGTCTGGAAGTTCTGTGGCTTCCCTGTACCCCTGGGGTCAACGTTTTCCAGTTGGAAGAGGACTACAGGGAGAGAGGGAGGGGTTGTTGGAAGACGAAGAAGAAAAAAAGAACTAGATAAAGGAGGGCACCTCCCTCCCACTCCCGCCGTTCCCCCTACCTTCCTTTCTGCCGGGAACCTTATTTCTCCATCACGGTGACCAGGACCATTTTGACCCTGTCGGCCCCGGCACCCCCCCGCCGCACCCCAGCCCCGAGCATGGGGACGGCGCTGCTCCAGCGCGGGGGCTGCTTTCTCCTGTGCCTCTCGCTGCTGCTCCTGGGCTGCTGGGCGGAGCTGGGCAGCGGGCTGGAGTTCCCGGGCGCCGAGGGCCAGTGGACGCGCTTCCCCAAGTGGAACGCCTGCTGCGAGAGCGAGATGAGCTTCCAGCTCAAGACGCGCAGCGCGCGCGGCCTCGTGCTCTACTTCGACGACGAGGGCTTCTGCGACTTCCTGGAGCTGATCCTGACGCGCGGCGGCCGCCTGCAGCTCAGCTTCTCCATCTTCTGCGCCGAGCCCGCCACGCTCCTGGCCGACACGCCGGTCAACGACGGCGCCTGGCACAGCGTGCGCATCCGCCGGCAGTTCCGCAACACCACGCTCTTCATCGACCAGGTGGAGACCAAGTGGGTGGAGGTCAAGTCCAAGCGCAGGGACATGACAGTGTTCAGCGGCCTCTTCGTCGGGGGGCTGCCCCCGGAACTGCGCGCCGCGGCGCTCAAGCTCACCCTGGCCTCCGTGAGGGAGCGGGAGCCCTTCAAGGGGTGGATTCGAGACGTGAGGGTCAACTCCTCGCAGGTGCTGCCGGTGGACAGCGGCGAGGTGAAGGTGGACGACGAGCCGCCCAACAGCGGCGGGGGAAGCCCGTGCGAGGCGGGCGAGGAGGGCGAGGGCGGGGTGTGCCTCAACGGAGGCGTGTGCTCCGTGGTGGACGACCAGGCCGTGTGCGACTGCTCGCGAACTGGCTTCCGCGGCAAGGACTGCAGCCAAGGTAAGGCCCGACGCCCGACCCACGGGGGCCGGGGCCTAGGCAGGGCGCGGGGAGGGGAGGGGGACCGGGCTGGTGCATGGGGTCTTCCTAACCTGGCCAAACGTGTGGCAGTGCGCTTGGAGGGATAGGCCTGTGTCTGGTGGCCTCTCTGCCTCCGCAGCTCCTCCCTTGACATCCTACTAAGGGCTGGGCCGCCCCCACTTCCAAGTTCCAGTTCATCCTGGAGCCCTTTCTGCCAACCCTACTCCCTTCCAAGTGGCCAATACAGTGGCCTCTTCTCATTCCAGGGTTTCTTTGGCAGGTTGGGCCCTATATTTATTGGACCGTGACCCACCGCTATGACCACTTGTACTTATCTCTACCACTTCTAAATCTGTAACACACAGACTTTGCCTATAAGATGCCAACAAGCATCTCAAAGATTGGACTTGGGTTTGATGAGAAATGCAGCACAGGAGGGGTTGACCACGGCCGTGGTTGAGAATCCCCACGTGGTTGTGGTCCCTCGTGGTAAAGGACGAGAGAGACAGGGTCCGCAGGCACTGCTATGCCTTTTGCAAATAGAGCCGTAAAAACCTGCTTTTGGCTGTGGAAAAAGGGGAAGAGAGGATGTGAAGAGTTGTCTTCATTAGCAGGAGGCTTTTTGGAATAATGTTGGTTTCCACGGTTATATCCAAGTCCAACATTTGTCAAATTTAAGGAAAATTTTGTGATTTCTGTGGTTTCTTGAAATGTGAGTCAGGTCAGCTGTTGTTTAAAAATGTTAGCGATTTAATAACATATTTCTTAACTAACAAATGCCTTGGAAAGAGAAATACAGTGGTAGAGAAATTTAGATGTGGCTGGATTGGGAAGCTTCTGCAGACTAATAAACAGGGATGCATGTAAGGGATTGCAAGAGATTTTCTAAGGATATTCGGCTAATGACATTTATCTGGGTAGTGGAGGCCAAGTGGTAATTTCTGTGGTTCTTGGGCTTAAAACAGTGTGGAGTTAAACAATAAAAATCATATCTAAGTTCTGTTTTCTCCCCTTTACAAATAAAATTCAGTTTTCAGTGTGTTCTGCCGGTGTTGTTACATGACAATGACCAAGGAAAATACTGTTGTATAAATACAGCAAAACCTCTGAACAGAAAGTGAGTGAATGGTGTGAAAAAGACAAATCAGTGGCTAAGCAGGAGATGTCGGGATTTAAAGTAGATAGCTTATGGGTCAAAGCAAGGCAATCAACACATGGATAAATGGCATTTGTGGCTGAAATGGGTGAAAAAACGGTGGATTATTAAATCTGATTTTGAAAGCTATAGGGACAAAAGCTCTACGTGTGGCTGCGTTTTGTTGTATAATGTCTTTGGTTTTTGCTGACACTACGAAGGGGAACTAGCCTTTTAAAGATTATTAGAGTTGGCAGTTCTCTCTCACTTGACTTTAAGAGAAAGGAAGACTTGATAAGATTTGTAATTGTTTAAACAGCAAGTAGAGTTAGTTAGGAAGAAAAAAAGCTGGTCTTAAGAGAGTTCTTAAGGATTAGGAGTGCGGGAAGAAAAGAAAGGGCTGTTTGTGCTCTGTCTTCATGTGGGTTTTTGTTTTTCACTGTATTTTGGCTTAGGTAATTATAGAAAACTGTATATTCCATGGCCTATACAGCACATCAACTTTAATAATACATTTCTATAGCTATAAGAGCAGGCTTTATAGTTAGGTTTTACAAAATAAAAAAGATCATTCTTTTCTTCTACCAAATCTAACCTAATTGTAAATCATGAATAAGAAGCTAGATATAATTTCCACACTATAATTTGAAGTTGCATACTTTTGCACTGATTAATAGAAATGAATTTAAAAATGAACATGATTTGATGGGAAAATTTCCCTAAGAATCCTAATACCATTTTAAAATACAGAGAAGGCAGTTTAATGAAGGACACATGAAATGTAGCTTCCTTCCTTAAATTAGGAAACAAATATGACACAATGACAGCTTGTACTGTGTGGGAGGCTGTTTTAAATGAAAATTTTTATTTTTCTATGCATTTTTAATGTAAGGATCCAGAGATCATGCATAATCAGGAACAGTTAAGAGTGGAAAAAGCATGGAAAAGTAATTTGTTAAAGAGAAGCAGAATTAGCTGTATCTGAAATGCATTTTATTTTGCAAATGGAGAGATCTTTCTACAAGATAAAGAGTTTGGAATTACCAGGATGCGTAACTGAAGGGTATAGTGCCTGGTGCATAGGGTAATTCAACTCAGAATAGCAAATCCCTTAGGATTCTTCTGAAGCCTTGAGTCATTTTGAAAATTTGAGCTGAAAATGGAGTACAAAGATCACCACTAACCACAGAAGGAAAACAAAAGGTTGGATTCTTTTGAGTATCACAGAATTGGGAGATGGAGTGATAAAGGCAGAGTCGGTCTTCCTAGAAGGATTGGCTCCATTTTGCTTATTTTCCCTATTTCATGTGTGTCAAGTGACTATTGAATAATTAATTGAGAGTGGATGCATCTCCCAACACAGATCATATATTAATGGGTAGGGATGGATGATTTCTATTCAGATGAAATATCAACAAAGCTCTACCTATAGCCAGCATTTACATTGTTTGCCACATTCTTCATAAAAACTAATTTTAAAATAAATAAGTCCACATTCGTTAAAGAATATTTAGGGAAAAAAACAGGCAAGCAGATATTAAACACAAATTCAGATTATCTCTGGTCCTAACTAAATTCTTTTTAAAACTTTAGTAACATTTAGCTGCCTTCATATTTAAAATACAATAAGAACTACTAAAAAGTAAGACTATAATAAGATAATAAAAATATTCTCTGCCCCCCCAACCTCTAGCCGAGAGTGCCTTGAAACAACTTAGACACCTGTGAATTTCCGGAATATTTTAATTGAATGAGCCAATTTCAACCTGGCTTTGTGTTCAAGCCTAGCAAATTTCATTTATTTATTTATTTACTGACAGAGAACCCAGGAAAGGTTATATGTCATGACCAGGTTAGTGGCAGAACCTGGGTAAGAGCATAAATACTTTTATTTATTCCCAAGCCCTTTTTCACCATGTCTGCCAAATAAGATTTCCAGTTCATTCAGGCTGAGATTATTTTTCAGGTTCAGGTGTTATTCAAGGGAAAAAAAAGAACATATAAAAATGGCTGATGGAACAAAACTAATTTATGCATCACTTACATTCTCTGACCCTGAGAGTCAGCCTCAGAACTCAACTGACCAAAAATGTCACCTTTCCTGAATGATGAATACTTACAGCGTACATAGCTTTTTCATATTCGTTTCATCTAAGTGCCTGGACCATTATTATGGTCTCATCTAAATGACCTTGACCATTATTTCTAGAGCACTCATAGTTTTCTAGCAACTTGAAAGAATTAGTGATTTTCATAGCTATCCAGCTTAAAAACAAGAATAACAAGGATAATCAATAAGAAATTAAGTTATATTTCTTATGATTTACAGATCCCCAGGTCTCATGCATTTTAGGGTCATGTACATTAAAATTTCACATTGGACTGTTTCATTTTTTTGCATGTTCTCTGTTTAAATGGCCATAAGCACTTATGGCTTATGCTTACTGATTGTTTAATGTTACTGAACATGTCAGTATGATAGATGTGACTTAAGGAAGCTCCTGCTTTCCATTACTTTGCTAATGTGACCAGATAGGCAACCACATTCACTCATTCATTCATTTGTTCATTCATTCATTTGTTTAGTAATTTCTTTATTCAACAAGTACTGATTAAGTGTTTTGTGTACCACAATACTAGGCTTATGCAGTAAAATGGTAGTGCAGAAATACTTGTTTCTTTCATAGACTTCATATTCTAGTGAGAAGGCAAATTGACTTTTTAAAAAAATGAAGCTTAAAATGGTGGTATGTATTTGGAAGGATGGGTGCATGGTACTATGGAAACTTAAAATAGTGTGAACTGACCTAATTAAAAGGTTTTCCTGAGAAGTGATTATTAAGCTGAAATATGAAAAAGTGAGAAACAACCAAATTAAGACAGAGGAGAAGTATTAATCAGGTAAAGCCCAGAGGTACAGAATTCTGATGCAAGAGATGGCACAGCATGTTCAAGCCATTGAGAGAATGCCTTAAGCATGGAGCTCTAACTCCACACTTGGGAGGGATGGAGTCAGGTAGTGCACAGCCTCTGGACCATGTCAAGTATTTTCTTCTTTACTGTAAGAGTGATAAAAGGGTAATAAGAAGGATAGAGTGTGGATGGTAGGGAGGAAGATGGAATTACCGAAATATTTATATTTCCGAAATGTCACTCTGGCTGTATAGTGTAGAGAACAGATTAAAAGGGAGCCAGGGAAAAAGATAATTCTAACATTATTTTCTGTTTGTCAGTCAACATCATTTGTTAAGCACCCACAGTATGCTGTAAATTAAACTAGGGGAAAAGCTAATGAAAAAATACAATTCTTTCTTGAACTAATAAGAGTCATCATGGGTTTGGTTAGGCATAGAAATGTAAGGCCATTGATTGTTCAGAACACTTTGGTTCTACCTGTGAAATGCATTGCCTGAACTCTTTATGTGCATTGTAATGTGGTTTCCTGCAGATACACCCATTGAATATTTGGGTGTTTGGAACCCAATGGCAGTGCGACACTTCATATTATATCCCCAGGTACTTTGCTTAACATGTTCTAGTGATGAAATATATTGGTTGTTTGAATCAACACTGTAACTACTACAATGAGGGAAAATATTGTGTAGGTGCTGGTAATCTTCATAAGATTGTTTTTTATTTAAGTAGTTATTATGTAAGTAGATACTGGACAAAAATGATTCAGAGATTTTGCCACAGTTTTGTTTGAAGTCTACCATTTTAGGAAAAGATGGATTACCTGTGTTGAGAAAACTTTGAGTCACAGAAACTCATTAATAGTTTTGATCTAGAGGAAACGTTCTGGGAAACTCTTAAAGTATGACAATGAAGGGCATCTATCTATTAAAACGTTTATTTTGACTCTGAGGTAATAATCAAAACAGAGTTACTATCCTAAAATGCCACAAATAAAGTCGAATGTATAATTTTGAGATTTTGTTTTCCTGTTCTGAGATGCAGTTGTAGTGTAGAGGTTAAATTATGCACTCTTCGGCCAGACTGCCTGGTTTCAAGTGGCACACTCAAACTTTTTATTCTTCAGTTGTGTTATCTGTGAAATTGAGATGAGAATAGTACTTACTTCTTAGGGCTCTTAAGAAAATGAAGCAGGTGACTTCATGTAAAGCTTAGATCAGTGCCTGGCACATAGTAAGCATTTTGTAAGTGTCCACATGTTATTTTTGTTATTATTACCTCCACCAGTATTTCCACTGACACCATTTTCTTAGGGGTACTTTCATGCAAAATTCAAATATATAGAACTTCTTACTCATCTAAAAGGAATTTTAGTATAATAATGATCCATTACTTGCTCAAAGTTTCAATTTATAAAGACAATGAGCCTCTGTTTCTGTTGTATGCAGCTGTGTTCTAATATTACCCTTGTCTAGCTGTTATTCAAAATGTTAAAAAAAATCACATTCTGAGAATTTTGTGATTTAGCAAGCACTTAACGCAAAAGCATATGTAGAAACTATACTTTCACTTTCTACCTAAACTAATACCTGTATTCCATCCCAATCTGATATTTAAGCAGTGATTTTTACTATATTAATAGCTTATTTAAGATATAATTTACTTTGAAGTTTATACTAAGTTATTATCTATCAAATAGGAAAAGTTTTTAATAACTTTAGTATAAAAAGAGGTTTATTCAATTTGTAACTTGTCTCTGAGACTCTCTTATATGTTAAATTTATACGTATGCTGAAGATAAGAGGTAATACACTTGGCTTTAAAAGTTCAAGCAAGCTATTCTTTTAGTTACATGCAGATTATATTTTTTCAGCATAAAATCATATATATATATATATATGTGTATATCACTGATACCATGTTCAGTTTTGGATATCATTAAATTAAATGTGACAATTAAATTTATTATTAAAAGTATAGTTGTCCTGATAGACTATAGAAAGGACTGGCACTGTACAATGTTTCTGTTATTCTTAGCTGCATTGTGAGAATCAGGACTTAGAGACACATTAATACCTGAAAATAGTCATTGACCACATTCTATACTCCTTTCTCAGTCAATATTTGTTGGCTACACTGGTTACAGAGTTAACTCCTATAAATATATATTGAAAATTAGGCCTTAACAATAGATACTCAGTTTTTGTCTTATTGTGGAATTAATAAACCTATTAGAAGTTGCTGTACAAACTGTGCTTTCAAAAAGTGTATAAGCATATTTGATGTAATTCTTAATAATTTTTACATTTTAGAAGTTTTTGGTTTATTAAAAAATATGGAAAAATCTTACCCTTTTTTTGTTGTATACTTCTCTATAATTTTATGGCCTAGTCCCTTTTTTGTTATTCATAAGTAAAGGAATAGGTAAATTTACATTGTCTTTGCTGAAGTATATGTCTTAAAATGTTCTAATTAGGTTTTGAAAACAAAGTTTTGGGCAGTTGCTTTAGAGCTCTTCAGAAAATTGCAAGGCTCTTGGTTTTCTCTCCTGAGTATGGATTCCACGTAGTTCTCCTTGAATTTTGGGATGGGTACCATGTACTCTGAGATTCCTTTCTTGCCACATTATTATTTATATTTCATGTGTCAACAGAACATGTTTTGGAATCTGAAGAACTAAATTCCAGATGGGACTTTACATCTTAATAGATGTTAAAAGTAAAATAATACCATCAGTGTTCTATGTTTCAATTTCTAAGGTTGTGGATTGGGAAACCACCTAATCAGACTACTGTTGTGAACTAATGCCAGCCTACTTCACAGATTGTTTGTTAGTAGATAATAGATAACACTCTTTCAAAGCTTAAAAGTTTGAAGGAGATGTTAAATGACTACTGGTAGATTGCTGTAGGATGTTGTGAATGATAATACTATTATAAAGATGTGAATCATGTTTCTTTAAATCTACTTTGGGATCATTTTAGATCATTTATGTCCAATACTATGCATCAGATTTGGTAGAGTTCTCTTATCATTATGCTTGAATATATGGGTATATTAAAGCTAAGTAAAGAGGACATTGTTTCCCTTATTCCGCTTGGGTAAAATTTAAACAAATAAAATAAGTGGTTTAAGGCAGCAATTATATGAGTGTATACTTCCGATTCTGTTTATATGAAGTTTAAAACAGATACAACTAATCTATGGTGATAGAGGTCAGAATAAAGTACCTTTTGGTGGTGTTGACTAGAAAGGAGAAAACAATGGAGCATTGGGCATGATATGGGTGGTGGTTACGTGGGTATGTATATTTGTAAAGATTCACTAAACTATACACTTGACATATATGTGCTTTACTATATGTAAGCTGTCAACTTTAAAAAAAAAAACTCTTTCAAATTTAAAAAGAAATGCTGTTCAGTGAATACCAGTGCACTGAACATATGTAAGAGCTTACTTACAAAGTAATCCTTAATGGAAATCTATATTGAAAGATGTTGAGCATAAAAGCCAAATATTTGTAACATATATCCAAAGACTATTCTGGAGAGCAAGCCTATTTATATATGAATAAATTTCAAAGTAAGCAGGGAGAGGACTCTGTTTTAAACATCATATAAAGTGTTTGAATTTGAATCATTTTTCTCTTTCATGTTTTTATAATGTTTAGAAATAAAACATAGATTCCTATTTTACGCTTGCATCCATGGAGCACAAATCCTACCAACATGATCAGGCAATGTAAGTTTTCCAATTAGAACAACTCAACTGCTAGAATTGTTAAGTAATTGAATGATGAGTATTTTGTAAGAGATCAGTAAATACTTGAATGAGTAATTGGATACTGGAAAAGGCATTGCTGCTTAGTTCAACCATAACTTGTCTAGTATTCTCTAAATCTGCAAATATAGCTGATTTTCCCCAAAAATATTATACATGTAGTTATTTCAGAAAATGGACTAGATGGCTTGCCTTAAAGGTGAGTCCATAAGGACCTCCTGAATTTGAGAATAATTTAAAATCATTTTGTTAAGAATCACAGTAGTTGTTTTTTAAAATTACTAGTGTGCTTTGTCTATCTTTTCTTATATGGTCTTACCATAGTCCTACTTGATAGATTTTATATAATTTCTATTTTACCAGTGACAAAACTGTGGGTTAGAAGAGATCACTTGATAGAAGTCCAGTAGCTAAGAAATGGCAGATCTGGAATTTGAGTCCCGGTATGCCCAATACCTTAGCAGGCAGCCCTGTCCATTATATGACACAGCTTGTATATTTCACTTATGAAATGGATGCTGGGCATTTGTTCACTAGTTTTCAGCTTGGTACAAATTTAAATGGCTGACTTATAATAAAGACTTCAGATTTGAGAGTTGTGACAGACCCTTAAATTTAGTGCCACTTCCTAATGTCATGATAATAAAGAAAACGGAATAGCTTGTCAAAATTCATCACTCTTTGTTTTCAGAACGCTTGTTTGTTTGCTTCCTTTGTTGACCTTCTTTTCATATTCTACTTTATGGGTTGATTCTACTCTACCATAACCAGAAGTAAAGCCCCAAAATATTGCATCTAAACAGTATTACAACTAATTTTTGTCCTTTTGATGAAAAAACGTATTGTTTTGCAAAACAAGCAACACAAAATTTTCATCTCTTTCAGAGTTTGGATGATAAAATTATTGAAAATATCAACATCCGTGGTGAGTCAGCACAAATATGAAGACCTAGATTAGTCACATAAATAGATAGTGAGAGTTGCTGAGTTAGAATATGGTTCTGCTGAAAATCTAGATGATGGTACAGTGGGCACTTAATTGAAATGTCATAATGAGAAGATAGTGCCTCTTTTTGGCTGAGTTTGACTTCTGAACCCATTGCCTGAAATTGAACTTAGGAGTGGTTCTTAGAGTTAGAAAGATGTATGCTCTGTGCTATTTCAGGTATATATGAGAAACTATTACTGGAAAGAAGTGGGAGGAAAATAAGTCTGACCTGGCAAGCCAAAGTGCTGACCTGGACTCTTGTCTAGTTACTCACGCTCAGAACTATCTGGACTGGAATCAGAAATGCACTGACACTACACTGCAGGAACAACTGCTGCTTCAAACAGCACTTTCTTAGGTTGGTTCCCAGGAGGGATCTGGCAGTCCAAAAGTTAAAAGAGGAGCTGCCAAGACGAACAGTTGCTTCACTAATATCCTGACATCAAGAAAGGCTTTCTATGTTTAATTATAAACATAATGAATTCTGTGTGGATTCTAATCCAGGATGGAAGCAGAACTGATGAGAGTTTAGGAGGTACTGTTGTTTGGGACCTCACGATACCTGGCCCGCATATGGAAGGAGCTCAGCTTAAGTGTTACTCAGACATTACTAGATTCAGCAGAATCTACATCCCCATCCAGCAGAGGCAAGGAAATTAAAGACTCATGTTTTTCTTCTAAGTAATGATGTTCCTCTATAATTAAGCATGCCTGGACTCTCCTTAGGGAAATAGCTGGCATGGCAGCATGTGACCATAGTTGTTGTATGGAAGATACCACTTTACAACTTCTGTTCTTTAACTTTAGTGAAAATTTGATTTATTTTCTATCAAATAATGTAATTATTTAAAATTACACATGATGCTAGAAATATTAAATATTTAATTTACTGAATTGAAAATATAAATATTGGACATTATATATTGTATTTCACTACTCAAAAGCACAATGAAATGTGTAAGAGAATACATCTATGAATGTTGATTTACAAAGTTGGGCCGACTTTCTATGAACTAAGGTAATCCCAATGCTTTGGGAGTCCAAGGAAGGAGAGTCACTTGAGGCCAAGAGAATCAGATCAACCAGGGCAACAAAGAGAGACCTCATATCTACAAAAAAAATTTTTTTAAAATTAGTCAGGTGTGGTGGCAACAACTGTAGTCCCAGCAACTCAGGAGGCTAAGGTGGGAAGACTGCTTAATCCCAGGAGTTCTAGGAGGCAGTAAGCTATGATTGAGCCACTGCACTCCAGCCTGGGCAACTGAGCAAGACCCTATCTCTTAAAATTAAAAAAAAAAAAAAATCCCAGAAACCTGTTTTATCAGAAAAGTTAGGGAACTGATACAAATATTTGCCTTTGGTATTCATTTATTTTTTTAATTACACTTTAAGTTGTGGGATACATGTGCAGAATGTACAGGTTTGTTACATAGGTATACACATGCCATAGTGGTTTGCTGTACCCATCAACCTGTCATCTACCTTTGGTATTTCTCCTAATGCTATCCCTCTGCTTGCCCTCCACCCCGCTGCAGGCCCCGGCGTGTGATGTTTCCCTCCCTGTGTCCATGTGTTTTCATTATTCAACTCCCACTTACGAGTGAGATCATGTGGTGTTTGGTTTTCTGTCCCTGAATTAGTTTGCTGAGAATGATGATTTCCAGCTTCATCCATGTCCCTGCAAAGTTTGTTACAGATTATGGATATTAGCCCTTTGTCAAATAGATAGATTGCAAAAATTTTCTTGCATCCTATAGTTTGCTTGTTCACTCTGATGATAGTGCAGAAGAACTTTAGTTTAATTAGATCCCATTTATCAATTTTGGCTTTTGTTGTCCTTGCTTTTGGTGTTTTATTTGTGAAGTCTTTTCCCATGCCTGCATCTTGAATGGCATTGCCTAGGTTTTCCTCTAGGGTTTTTATGGTTTTTGGTATTATGTTTAAGTATTTGATTCATCTTGAGTTAATTTTTTTATAAAGTGTAAGGAAGGTGTCCAATTTCAGTTTTCTGCATATGGCCAGCCAGTTTTCCCATCACCATTGATTAAATAGGGAATCCTTTCCCCGTTGCTTGTTTTTTGTCAGGTTTGTCAAAGATCAGATGGTTGTAGATGTGTGGCATTATTTCTGAGACCTCTGTTCTGTTTCATTGGTCTATATAACTGTTTTGGTACCAGTACCATGCTGCTTTTGTTACTATAGCCTTGTAGTGTAGTTTGAAGTCAGATAGTATGACACAGGTAGCTTTGTTCTTTTTGCTTAGAATTGTCTGGGCTATATGGGCTCTTTTATGGTTCCATATGAAATTTGAAGTAATTTTTTTCAAATGGTAACTTGTAAGTTTCAAAACATGCTCCAGTTTTCAGTTTATATCTTTATATATATTTTGTAATATATTAGATATTGATTTTCTCTTTCTCTATCCTATTCAACTTTTATTTAAATTAGAAATGGTTGGATTAAAATATTTCTTCTATCACAATGTATTTTTTGACTTCAGATGACATTTAAAGACTTTTCTTTTTCACTTGAAGTTTATCAGTTTATTCTACGACTCTCTATATTGATTTCCTTCACAAAAGTGCAGACATAGGTAGAGCTTCAGGAATTAAATAATCTTTTTCTGGGAATGGTTATCCTCTCCAGCTGTTAGCTGGGAGCTGTACACGTTCCCAGAGGTTGTTGGAAATAAGAATGATGGGCACTTTCCTTCTCCTCGACCCAAGACATTATCCATCCTGGACACAATCCTTATTTGTATCCTAAACAGAGAAAAATAACAATTTGGATTGGGGCCAACTACACAATTCTGAGTGTCTTTTGCCCACAGAAGGCAGAGTGGAAAGATGCTCAAGCCTCAGGGAAGCTGGGAAGCTTGAACTGTTTGATAATTTAGAAAATGAGACAGAAGACCAGAAGAGAGGAACAGGAGATAGGAGAAGTGGTGGTGGGAGAGGAAAAGAATATTCGAGATTAAGGTAACCAGAGAGAGAGAAAGACAGAGACAGAGACAGAGACAGACAGAAGAACTAACAGATCTTGAAACAATGAAGACATTGAGAACTGTTGGCTTAAAATTTGAAAAATCACACATCTGGGTAGTGGAAGACAGAACAAGAACATACATTGCTTAACTTCTACCCCTGGGCTTAAGCCAAAGAAGGAAATAGGAGGGAAAAGACAAGAATAAATACATAATTGTCCACAATTAACCTACAGAAATTATAATCATTCTTTGTCTCTACCTCTAATTTCTGGCAGCATATCGTTGAAATTTTTCCTGCCAATTAACAACTTCAACAACAATAGCAAAATCTTAAATGGCTCTCACAGTGTGTCAAGCACTATTTTAAACTCTTTGCACGTATTAATCCATTTGGTCAACTCTACAACCTTATAAAGTAGGTGCAATTTTTCTCATATGATAGATGAGAACATTAAGGCCCAGAAAGATTTTTTAAAATTTTACCAATTCACACACTAGAAATTTGCAAACCTGAATTTTAATTGTAGCTGCGTAACTCCTGACGCCAGACCCTTCACCTGTAATTCCTTCCTTTTTATTAATAAATTAATTAACTGTATATCCTCCCCACCCTTTCACAAAGGATAGTCTGTCCTGTGTTAAAAAGATATCTGTATAAGCTAATGCAATGTCATATTTTTTCTCTTTTTCAAAATTCCACTTAACTGTTCAACAACTTGTCTGAGTAGAATTTCTTCCTTAAATTTAATGAAAATCCTTTCTCTGATGACATAAATTAATTTTTTTTATTATATCTTCAGTGGAAACAAAATCCATGTGTATAGTATCCTCTTCAATTATCTTTATCTGCTTAAGAGAAAAGAGTGGTGGTTTCACTGAGCTAAAAATGTTCCAGATTCTCTTTCTTTGCAACTGGTCTGACATTCAGATTTCTTTCTCTAATTGTCCCCTGCTCTGTTTATTTTGCCCGCTGTCACATCAGCTGGCTAATGCTCTTCCAACGGCTAGTTCCAAAAATGTATTATAATCATCCTGATCTGTTCATCACGGCAGCAGCATCACTGTACTTTCAGTGTTCCCCACTCACCTTCCCTCTTGCCTTTGTCTGACTTGCTAATTTCCCCTTACACCTTGGAAATTGCATGGACAAAAACTTCATAAAATTCTTGGTAGGTTTTGTTGTTATCTCGTGGCTTAAAAAATGTGTCTCACTAGTGTCTGCAGGTCAGGCAGTCCAGAATTGTATAAAAGGAAGAGTCTTGATAGCATTGCATTTGTAAGCAGGAAAAGTAGGCCAGAAAAATATGAGCTGACAAACAGAAAAAAGAATTTGGACTAAGGAAAACTGGCAGTGGTAGTCTGGTCCACAGAGGACTAAACAATAGAAATGGATTTGAACAATAATGTGTTGGTTTAGGCCTAAGGAAAGAGAAAACAGCATTCACTTGTAATTCTAGTATAAATGTGAGAACAGGTCAGCAGAAGTGGTGGGCGAATCTGTAAAACTAGAGATCCTTAGTGGCTTAAATAGACAACCGCCAGTTTTACATTGCTTAAGGTTTCTCCTTTTCTGGTCAGAGGCCTGGATCAAGTAACATTTGAAATATATTTTTAGTCCTGTAGTTATGTAAATAATTGGACTTTTCTGAAAGCCTTTTAACATGCAAATCATCCAAGTCCTGAGTTGGAAACAGCCCAAAACAAATACCCTTCCCTCTCCCTAAAAAACCTAATTTCTGCCAAAAAAAAAACCCCTCTATTTCAAGAGTGTCTGAAGTTATAATTCACAGATACATTTGCATAAAATATGTCACCAACTGTTACAGAACACTTGGCCCATGAATTACTTCCCTCAGTGCCTTAACTTGCTGTTGTTGCACGTTGGTGTCCCTGGAATACACTCTGGGCAGGCTCTCCACCCACATGCTCATGTTTGCCCTGAGCCAGCTGCCCTTGTCCTCTTTACACAGTGGATTGCCCCAGTTTCATGTTTCCTTGAACGTGGTTGAGCTCGAGTTACAGCTGCTGCCTGTATCACAAACTCACCTTGCACTTCCTCTTGTTTGCTTTGCCATCTCCAGGGTATCCTCCCCATACTGACTCTACCTTCACCAGGTGTGATGTTCCTGCCCTGCTGCATAACTGCAGCACATTCGAGTGGTGTCTCTTTCATTCTAATCCCTTTACATCCTGTGTCGTTGTTCTTCCTCTGTGAAATATAGCTTTGGGCGAAAGGGTCTTTGGTAGTACTGGTATGAATTGTTCTTGGAGAAGGGTGAGATTAGAGGGTAGAAAAATAGTTTTGGGTTAAAAACAAAAGAAAACAAAAACCAGAGAAAAAATTAAAATACTCACAAAGTGAAAAACACTTGTTTCTTTGTACTCTGTCATGTTTTTGGTTTCCCAGAAAAACAAGTTACCCAACCAGAAATTTAACCTCACCTTTGACCCCTCTGTTTTTTCTCCATTCGAAATTGCTAAGCTACATTTTAAGAAGCCATCACACAGGAGGAGATGAGATATTAGTTCTTAGTCAGTGTTTACCTCTGTGCTCTCAAGCCCTTGAGAACCAAACATTTGACAGCACAAATAAAGGGCTTGAAACCTAAATAGAAGTCTAAACAGTGCAGGCATCAAAATATGAATAAAACTCACTGTTGGTTACAGTATATGAAGATCTTTAGTGGGGTACACATGTATGTGATTGGTGATGTTGTCAACAGTAACCTCAGTTGCAGCAAAAATTAGCAGGTTTACTTTTTGAAAATGCAAGTCCAATGGTATACCTGAAAGAGTGAAAGACATATGGATCCTTTCACAAATTACAGTTAATGGATTGCTTCACACTCTTAATTAAATCACCGTCAATTCAAATTACTCTAATCACTGGATTCTTCCATATCAAAATAAAACAGTTTACAGTAAGCCATTAGAGGGTTATAGACTCTAGGCTTTAAGAAAAGCTTTAGATGAACAAATATTGAGTTTGTTTCAGCATAAAATGTGAACTCAGGAAAGTGAAGAAACATGAGAATTTATTTTTTGGTGAAACAATGTTTTGGTCAACTACAGGTCTAAGAGTTGGAAAGCGTCACATTTTAGTGGGGTAGACTGGTAGACAACATGAATGATTTTTATTACAATATAGTAAATGCTATCACAGAAATGAATTTCCAGTGCTTCTAGTTGTAGAAAGATGGAAGGACTAATCACCTGCTTTCTGTGACCAAGTTCACTTGATTCTATTGATACGCTATTTTAGATTCTCATACTCCTGCATCAGGATTGCTGCTATAGTCTCCTCACCACTTTCCCAATCCCAAGCATTGCTCCTCTTGCCCCCTTTCAAAGCCATTCTCTCTACTACTGAAGTGATCCTTTAGAAGTAATATTTCTCATTTGACTAAAAGATAAAATACAAGTTCTCAAGAATGGCAGGCAAGCGCTTGTATATAAATTGGTTTCCTTATCCAGACTCATTTCTTACCATTTTCTTTCAACAGAAACCTTGTGGACTAAGCCAGTCATTATTTATATTCCGAATAATAATTGTGTCTACATGTCTTGGGGTTCTTACTAGTGCTCTTCACCCTGGACCTAATGCTTTCCATTCAATCTCTACTGAGTGAAATTTCATGCCTCACTTAAGACTCTTTCTCTGTGAAATTGTCCCTGATCCCCTCTTCCTGCTCACCCCTGGTTCTCCAGCAGGGCCAATGAGGGCTTTGTGTAGACCCTTATTCTTAGACTGAATGCATTTTATTATAGTAATTTAATATCTCCTCTGATTTCTTCACTTGATTCTAATTCCTAGGGGAGCACTGACACCTTTTACAAATTTAAGAGCTAACAAAGTCTGGCCCATGGTAGGAGTTCTGTCAACATTACTGAGTCTCACTGCAAGATATGAGAAGAAAATATTGTTGGTAATGATCAAACAAAACAAATAGGCAATTTCTTAAAAGAGAATATCAAATAGCCAGTAAATATATAAAAAAAAAGCTTGACCTCAAGAATAAGTAAAGAAATGTAAGTTAAAATAAAGTATATTATTTCTTGTCTAGCTGGTTGAGAATATTAAAAAGCACCATCAGGCTGGGCAGGGTGGCTCACTCCTAAAATCTCAGCATTTTGGGAGGTTCAAGTGGGAGAATTGTTTCAGGCCAGGAGTTTGAGACCAGCCCCAAGCAAAAAATGAGATACAAATTTTTTTTAAAAAAATTAGCCAGAAGTGGTGGCATATACCTGTAGTTCCAGTTATTTGGGAGGCTGAGGTAGATTGCATGAGGCTGAGAGTTGGAGGTTGGAGTGAGTTATGATTGTGCTACTGCCCTTCAGCTTGGGTGGCAAAGCAAGACCAACCAAACAAAACAAAGAAGACCATCCATCATACCATCATATCCAGTGCTGGCAGAAAGATGTGGCAACATAGGCACTCTTATGCTCTTGCATATCTTTAGATGGAGTGTTTGTTATTATAGTTCTTTCAAGAGGCAATTTAACAGTGACTATGAATATGTAAACGGGTGTATCCTTTAACATAGCAGTTTCACCTCTAGGAACTTTTGTTTTAAACAGAAATGCCTGAACAAATCTCACAAATATATTAGCACTGGTACTTATTGCATATTGTCTGTAATAGTGAAAACAAATAACTGGAGTCAATCCAAATATTAACATGAATTTGATTAAATAAATTATGGTAGAACTATGTACAATGACTCACAATATAACATGAATGAGGTATACTTTTGTAAACTGGTATGAAAATTTGTTAACATTATGTTTAGCGAATGTAAATACATGTTAAATGCACATATACGCAAAATAGAATTGTTTTTATACTTATTTATGTATAAAAAGGCACATAACCTGTAAAGACCAGGTGTTTCACTGTTTTAAGTAAAGAGGATAAAGAAAAAAATCTATTTAAATTGTTGCAGGGTGAATATATGCAAGTGCAAGAGGATATTATCAAAGGAAATTGGTGACTCTCCATCTTGAGGGATTTTGAGATTTTTCAAATGTCAAGCCAATAGTCCTTTTCAGAATATGAGACCAGTTATATGACTTTCCAAGAATTTATATTATCCTAGGTTGAACATTTCATCTTAAACATAGTAGAATGTTCATATTGTTAGAACAGAATACTGCACTAACCTTGTAGAATATATTCTGAACACACATGTCAAAGAGGGAATTATGATACTATTTAAAGCTTATATTATTCTAAGGATTATTTTTTTACTTGGACACATTCGTCAGACTGAATAATTTTCATGGTGATGAATGAAGGGGTCCCAACAAGATGCAAGGTCCAGAACCAGATGTAATGTTTTGTCTCGTCAGAGTGATGTTTGTTAATGTTTTATTTACATTTTTTTCCTGTTGTCACCCATCTCTGTTACCATGTAAGAGATATGGCTGAGTAGGTCAGTGTTGTGTCTCAAATTGGTTTCATAGTAAGGCATATTACCATTCTTTCAATGCCGCCTTTCCCTAATGAAAATCCTAGAAACATCTGAGAAGTTCCAAATGACTGACCACTTTCCTGCTTTACTTCATACACATGTATGTTATCAACAATTACTTAGTAGAGTCTTTAATTTGTCTAAATTTGTGAAGGCATAATGGAACCTGACAATGCAATTTTCCATTGCAAATGGATGACTAAGCCGAGCAATTCACCTCCTTCCCATTCCTTTTGTCCTGATATCTTATGCTACACTAGAATACCTATATTTTGAAAACAGCTCATCTATATTTGTTGATCGATGCATACAAATTGGTTTACATGCTCATTTTGCAGTTTCCAAGTATGCATTTGTTGCATAAAGTTTTTCATATTTAACCCAAAATGATTATTTTACCTTTTCTTCAAAAATGTAGCTGGTTTGAGCCAACTACACATAAACTTCAGGTGCTTCACCAATAAATTTCTATAGAAAATGCTGCATGGAGATGAAATTTATACATAAATAAGTATATAAACAATTAAATTTTGCCATTGGACATAACGCCCAACTCAGATCTTCCTCTTCTGGATCAGCTTCTTAAAATTAGTCAGGGAAATAGTGGAGTTAAGTAACAAAAATTTATTCAGACCATCCATGTTATATGCCAACTCATGATTTATATGGAAACTAAAGATATTTAGTGGAATAGTACATTGCTGGGTTCTAATTTTAGCCTTTCCACCAATTAGCTATGTTTTGATTTCATTGACTCTAAACAGCTCAAGTTTTAGTTTCTTTTACTGTATGTCTCAGATTTTTCCAGTTTAAGAAAAAATTGCTTAAAACTAAAACAAAAATGTGATTTGTCCTAGCAAATAACCCTAATATTACCAAAAAATTGAAAGCAGTCTATAAGAAAATAGAAGTGTATAAGTTTTGTAAAGACATTCCAACAAAACATTTATGGCTATATGATTTATAAATTATAAAATTTTACTTATATATAGTTACAAAGTGTTAAAATGTTTTAAGTTAGGAAATTATTATTTTGATGCTTTTAGTATCTGGGTATAGTTTATATACAAATAAAATTATATATTATAAGAAGTAAAATTAATCCATACATTTCCAAGGTGCCCTGTGTAGATAGTAATGGGCAAGAGGGAAAAGGAATTGATATGTACTGATTGTATGCCGTATGCTGCAATTACCAATTTTGCGATTATTACCTTCTTTAATTATCAAAATTATAAGCCAAATTTAATTATTTTAATTTCTTATTTAGGAAAACTAATTCCTAGAAAAATCTAAACATCAAGGAGAGAATTTGAACCCAGGCTTTATGTGTCTCCACATGCCAGGCTTTCCCATCTGCCTTTACCATCACCACTCACAGCTTCAGAATAGCTCAGGGAGGCTCTGTGGAGTCATATACACAAAGAATCAAAAGTAAACCCCCTCTTTTTAGATAGTATAATAGCATTTGAGCTACTCTGTGACTCACTTATTTGTTTGATTTGGAATACTGCTTGGTTTTAATTGATTTGACTTTTGTATTTTTCTTTACACCTGATCTCTTTTATTTAGGTGTGAATGTATTTCCCAACCAAATGACACATTGCCAGCAGTGACCAAAGAGCAACCTCTAGATGTAGTTTCCAGATATTTTATAGGAAGACTGTAGGCAAATATCAGCATACAAAACAGGTTTATTGTTTTACTGTTTCCTATTATGTTCTGTATCTGATTATTTGTGTGCTTCTGGTTTATTTTTCTTCTACTCTGTGCAAGAGTAATTTTTCTTTCCACTGCTATTTTCTCTCTTAGGATTATATCACTTTGTGACTTTTTCATCATTTTGACTTGTTGTTCAATAGTAAAATATTCAAACGATATACCTAAGGTGAAAACTTTTGAAATGAAGGGAACATTACAGATAATTCTTTACTGTTATCTGCAGACTATTACTCTGTGTATTTGTCCACATTTTAGCTAAGTATCTTTGGTGATAATATTTTATCTCAGGATTTACTCAGTTTAAGAAATAAACATTCATGTAAAAATACATCCCATAAAAATATTTATCTAACCAATCTTACTCTATTGTCCTTTATAAAAATTATCTAATCAATAATTTCTCAAATCTGCTTCATTTAAAAATAGAAAAATAATATATAGAACACAAAATTAAGGTAAAAGTACATTTTTTTTGTGTATAATGGTTATGTATTTATTATGCACACTTCTCCTAAACCCTTAACATTTCCAGGTAACTTATGTTCACATTGTTTTCCTAAGTAACTCACAAGGAAAGTATGTACCTAGTTTCCATATTGTATCGCAGAAATTCTGTAAATAATTTAGAAATTGTCATAGGGCACACATATTTTTAAACCTCTTAGATTTCAAGACTTCCAAATAAGTATTGTATCAATATTTCTTTGGACAATAATTTTTGATTTGAATACCCTTTCTGTATTTCAGAAAGAGTTAAGAAAGTGTTCATTTATCTTCTGATAATTATCTGAAAAATATGTCCAATTGCATATCAAAACAAAGTAATCTGTTACAAAATGTAATTTTGAAATAAAAAGAGACCAAGAGTTATAGTTCCTTATAGTATTTAAAGTGGTAATTGATGCACTAGAGAAAAATATTTAAACTTTCATGAATTTTAAGTAATATGTAAAGTCATTGAGCTTAAGCACTGGTGTTATGTTTGTGATCAGATAGGCAGGTCACTGCTCTATTGGCGTTTATAGTTTATGAGTGAATACAGACATTTAGAAGGTCAGCCACAATACAGAGTGATCAACAGTAGTGATAGGGCACAAGCAACTCAGATTTGGGAGGTAGAAGAGGCTTGCCAGAGGATAAGACAGCTAAGGTGGGACTTGAATATGAATAGTAGAAATAAGGGAACATAGGGAGGAGAGGGTAGAGCGTGCAAGTAAACACTTACTCATCTGAAGAACTAAAATAGCTTGGAATTTGTAGTGCACAGAGGAAAGATGGTGAAGAGTGGTTAAACACAGGCTCGGAACTTAGCTTTGCAAGTCTTATAAGTTATATTGAGGGGCAAGGAACTTACCTTTTGAGTATGTGGTGTACTTAGAAAAATAGAGAGTAGCACATGGTTATTATAAAACTATAGTTGCTACAGTGATAGGTCTTAGATGGAAAGAAAATTGGAAATAAATAGCTGTGGACCCAAATGAGACAATGACGAAGGTTCTTACAAGAAATGTCAATGACTGGCAATAGATTTATACATGTTTTAAAGATTGCTAGATTCTATCATACTGAAAAATCCAAGAAAAAAAATATAGATTTGTCTCTTTTTACAGATTTTGACTTAAAGTCTATTTTGTCTGATGTAACTATGACTACCCCTGCTTGCTTTTGGCTTTTATTTGCCTGAAATATCTTTTGCCTTCACTTCACTTTCAGGCTATGTATGTCTTTACAGATAAGATAAGTTTCTTGTAGGCAACATATATTTAGGTCTTTTTTTTTTTAATCCACTTAGCCAGTCTGTATCTTTTCAATGGGGAATTAAATCCATTTAGATTTAAGGTTTCTGCTGATAGGTGGAGACTTATTCCTGTCATTTTACTGATTGTTTTATTTTTGCAATTGGGTGGTTCTCTGTCATGATAAGATTTTATTCCTTTTTCTTTCTCCTCTTTGTATCAACTACCAGTGAGTCTTATAGATTTGCCTGTTTTCATGTTGGTAGTTACTGTCTTTTCACTTCCATATGTGAGCCTTTCTTCAACATTTCTTGCAAGGCCATTCTAGTGGTGATGAATGCCCTTCTTTCTTGCTTATTTGTTAAATATTTCTTTTTCATTTCTGAAGGATAGCCTTTCTGTGTGTAATACTGAATGTTCCTAGCACAAACAAATGATAAAGTTTGAGCTGATGGATATGCTGATTACACTGAGCTCATCTTTGTACATTATACATATAGAAACATCAGTATATATATATCTCATAAGTATTTACAATTATATGTCAATTAAAAATTAAATTTAAAAACATATAGATCTTTTCTTGGGAAGTAAGAGGCATATAACTATTAAAAAATGTGTGTATCTTTTTTTGGGAAGTAAGAGTAGGCATATAACTGAATAATCAGGATAAAGGTAAAGTAATTGTCAACTTGAAATAAAGAAGATAAGGAATAAAAGACGGAAAGGTATCAAAGGAATATCCAGAGAAAGATACAGATCGTAAGATCCAGTTAAAAGAGTAAGCAGAGGAAATCAAGAATTGGAGAAACAACAAAAAAAATCACAATAAAAATTTGACTCCTTTTAAAAGTAGCTAGATACAGGTAGGCATGCATATTATACTGACTATCCAGTATGTTCCATCTTATGGGATAAGGTTCATTCATTAAGTTTCACTATAGTCTAAAATTAACATTTCTTAGGACCTCCCTTTGGTCTCTGTCAATGCTTACTAAGCACACTTTTCTTTCTATTTCAAGCTTTCCAGTAATCTTGGCACAAGAAAAATGCTCCTCTAGATGGAGAAGTGATCTCCCAGTAATGGGCATTCCCCTCCTTTAAAAATAATACATTTGCATAAAATTTATAGCTGAGGGGAAAAACGTCAGAGCCATACCCCCAAGTCCCTTTTTAACAAATGTTTGTTTGTTTTTTGAGATGGAGTCTTACTCTGTCACCCAGGCGGGAGTGCAGTTAGATTATCTCAGCTCACTGTAACTTCCAACATCCTGGATTCAGGCGATTCTCCTGTCTCAGCCTCCCACAAATGTTTATTTATGAAACCATGTGCTTTGAAGTTACTTCCATAAAACCCAGTTTTCTAAAATGTCCGTAAGTTTTAAATTATTCAAATTTTTCTGTGTAATAAAATGTCAACTAGGTTAATGACTTATCCAAACAAAATACTTTTGAAAGGGAGAAAGAAGGGAATGAGAAGTAACCAAAAACAGAAATGGCACTTACTGAAAGCAAATACTTTGTGTATTGGCTGCTATTACTATTTTATGCTCTGTATATTTTTTTTATTTTCTCACCCAGAATCTGTTGATTCAGGTTGCCCTTTATTATGAATTTTAAATTTTATTCATGGCAGGTATGTGAGCAGTAGTTTGCCTAGTTGGCTAGATCCCAAACCTGAGGTTGTTACTTCAACTCCAGAAATCTGGATACATGGCTCAGTTTCTTGGAAGTTCTTTTAAAACCACCATTACCACCACCACCACACAAACCACAACAAAAAAATGGGAAGTGGGGGCACATCCAAGATATGAAGAGTGAAGGCATTCTAGGAGGAAAGGGATTACTAAAAGTGGTTTTCTGCAGGTCTGTGAAAAGATAGCCTTAATGTGTTAAAAAGATGACAGTTGAAATGGTAAGCAGAAAAACATAAATATCAGCCACCGCAATTTTATTCACAAGCTGAAACTTCAGAGTAATGGTGATTCATTTCTGTAGCTCATTTCTTGTTTGGTAACAGTTTAAAATGCAATTCGTCAACTTTTCCTTCCTCCCCCTCTCCTTTGCTTCCTTCTTTGTCCTTCCCTGTGATAGAAATATGTTACTATTGTGTATACAAGCAGGCCACATGGTCGCATGTACCAGGAGTCAGAGGCAAATAAGCTACATGTTTGCAGTACATCTAGTTTATCTGATTATCTTTTGCTCAGTCTGCCTTTTTTCAATTAGAATTTCTTTCATGTCTTACATAGTTACTCCAAATTCTGTGTCGAAGTAGACTACAACTAAATAAGTCATTTTTAGATAGAATATTGATCGTTAAATGTGATATTAATTTTTGGAAAGGAGGTTGCAGTAGAAGTTTTAATACTCACCATAATTAATCTCTAGTCATTTCATCTCATTCTGGAATATTTAGTAATTAGTATAATATGTGAAAATGACCTGAAACAATGCTCTCAATGTTGTATATTTCTTACATTAGTTTTTAGTATGCTACAGGTTAAATGAGTGAATGTATTTCAGTTAGAAATCTCACATTACTTTAGTGGTGCTCCTAACTAGTCCCCTGGTTGATACCAATAATTTTACTTTGTTAATTCATAATTATTCAGGAATCCGTAGTTCCTTCAAGACTCTCTATACTTATTTGTTTGTATTATTTTATGAGAACTACATAGAAGATGCTCAAATGAGTAGAATTTTAGGATATTCCTAGATAGCAATAAGTAAAATCTTTATTCCTATTTCTCTTCCTTCTTCTTTTTAAGATCATTAAATTCACCAGTACTTTCAGTTGGAAGAGTCTGTCTATAAATGCTTGAATGTAGAATCAATTTGTCACAAGCTCAGGAAGAATTAATGAAGAAATGAAAATCTCTTTGAAAATGTTCAAATTGCTTAATCCATAGAATTTTAGAGTTAGAAGAAATCTTGAAGAGTATCTACTTCAGACACACTTTATTAGAGATGAACAAAGAAAGAAAACAGTTTTAATAAGTCACCTGTTAGTTTCATGGCCAGAACAAGAACATAGCCACCATACATTTTCCATCATTTCATTTTTAAGTAGCAAATAAAATAACACTTCAAAACTTGTATTCTGTCATCTTGCATGTATGATGTGATATTTCTGATGATGTGTCTCCTTTTGTTTTCTTTCTGTTACATTTACAGAGAATTTTTTCCCTTGCCTGGCCTGGTTGGGGAACTTCCTTCATAGGTACATAGAAGAGACTTTGAGACTCATAACAAAGCTCTTTATATGCACTGGAAAATAAATGTGTGTTTCTCACAGAAAGTCATGTTAACAAATTCATTATTATATGAATTTCTTTGTGTTTTGGGACAGAAAAGCAATGGCACACTATAGCAAATAAATCAAAACTCTCACAATATGGAATAAGATTCTATTTTCTAGGAAAGGTTGTCATTTGATGAAGAGAGTACTTTCCTAGACACACAATATTTTATTAGTGCTTCTGATTGTGTCATAAAGTAGTTTTCAGTGTATTGTATCAGACAACTTTTCCTATCTTTTCCTCTCCGTTCCTACAACAGAAAAGCTGATAAACAATAGAAAAGCATACAAAGATATTTCATATAAGTCTTACATGACATGGAGGCTATTGTAAGGAAATGAAGTCCTGAATAAATAAATCTGTGTATTTTTGTGCTAGGTTTGCTGAAGGGTGGACAGTTGTACAGAAGTATGATTGGACAAAGGGAGTATGATTTAATGGTAATAAATGGGGGAAACTTAGCTAGGTGTGTGTTTAGAATCTTCTCTGTGACCCTTCTTCAGATACAAGGATGTTCCTTTTCTCCCAGTTTAAGGAGGGTATCTCTTACCTGAGCATCTTATGACATTCTTCAGGAGAAGGTCAGAAAATCTTTCCTGTGTTTTATGACCTGCTGCAGGAGTGAAAGGCAGAAGAGGGTGAGAGCGACCTTTACGCTTCTGCAGTTTTCAGTATGCCAAAGTGTCATATTTTGGGGGTACTATACCCTGAACCCCATCATGAAATCTAAAATTTTATTTTTCCTATCAAGGATGAAATGAGACAGTTGCTGATATTATTAAAATAGCGTGAATGCTGGGGATTTGTTTTTCATAATGTTTGCTGTGCCTATATTTTATTAAAATGAAATTCAAATGCTCTGCCTGAGAGTATTATATTAAAAGGTGAAAAAATATATACTTAATTGATCTTCCTTTAGGGAAGCTCAGTAAAACTGGTGTAGGAGATCAAAGCCTAAGTGATTCATTCATTACAATTTTAATAAATGTGTGGATCTGTTTTTTATTTTAGGTACAGTATAGTGCAATAATGAAATTAAGTTTGCAGATAAAAGACTTGCAGATGCAGTTTTATCGAATTGCTGTTTTGGAAGGGCACCAACAAAATGATGTTGTGAATTTGATTTTTTGCTCTGGCTTGCATTTGAACTCTTCCTCATTAAAGTTCTAGAAGCACAATCGCCTTTTCTAGGAAAATGACTCCCCCTTCCCCCAAACCCTACCAATGAATCTACCATTGTACCTATGTGATTGGAACCATATGGAGCCAGTAAACTTGATTTGAGCTTTATACTGTTTACTACACAAAGCATTCATTCAGCCCTGAAGATATGCTAAAACAAAACACAAAAATCCATTCATTCACTAAATAGGGAAAGGCATTATATAATTCTCTTTAACCTTCATCACAGTTTCCTATGTTTTTTGCTGTAAGCTCTTGCATCCTTGCAAGTCTCAGCTTTAGGGCTTTTTGCCCTACTTTCAAATTATATTTTGTTCCTGGTCTAATAAGGGTCAGAAACCAGGCATGTGTCTGACATGGAAACAGAAAAATGGAGGAGTAGTTAAGTAGTGTTCACTGTGTATTTTTTGTGTCATTTCTCATCTTTTATAAACAGTGATCTTTGTGTATAGGTTTAATTTTTTCTTTGAAATTAACAAAGCAGATTATTAATTATAAAATCTTAATTTAGAGAATTAAGATATGTTGTTTCCCCAAATATTTTGGTTTTAGTCTTAAAGAAGTTGATAAATTAAAAAAGCCAATCAAAACATTTGTCTCTGTTAGTTCTCCTTCTTCACTTTTTAAATCTTCTGCTAGTCATCTAGTCCTGAATCATGAGCCCTGTATCCCAAATTATTTTATTTCTTTCCAAAAATTGTTTTATAATCTTTTGTAATTGTTTTTTTTTTTTTGGTAAATAGTAATAATAATAGCAATTTCAAATAAGAATCAAATAATCCATTATTTAAAAAACTGTGTTCTTGGCTTTTGCTACATGGTTAGTACTGTTATGGGTGCTGAGGATAGTGCCTTGTAAAGTGGAAGCCCTGCTTGTATGGATATGTTCAGGTGGGAAGGCAGATAATAAAGAAATCCATAGGAGTATTATCTATAACATAATTGATGTTCAGAAAATGGCAAGCTCTATAAAGAAAATTTAAGCAGGTTAAGGACATAAGAGAATGGATAAGGGCCATTCCTATTTCAGTGAGGGTAATCACATTCAGTCTTCTGAGAAGGTGACATTTGAGCAAACACAACAAAGAAACATGTAGTTGGGAGGGAGAATACTCCATGTGAGTGAAATAGACCTAAGGTGGAGGTGTGCTTGAAAATTGTAGTGGGAGCCTGGAGTAGTAGAACACACTGAGCAAAGCAGAGATTGAGAGAGTGATGGGCATGGTAACTGAAGGCCACGTTGTATAGAACTTGACAGACCACAACATGAACTTCATATTTTATTCTAAATTCAACAGAAAATCATTTGTGTTTGAAATATATTTGAAAAATAGGAGTGATATGATTCTGTTTCACATCGTAGAGAGAATAGCTTACAGATGCACCAGAGAGGGAGTAGAGGAACCTTTGAACTGACCAGATGCAGTGATGGACTAGGGTGGCAGTGGAGGAAATGGGAAAACTGGTTAATGCTATCACATACTTTGAATGCAAATCTGGTGCAGTTTAATGACAGTTTTACTGTAGATTGGAAATGGAGGAGAAGAGTCAGAGATGACTCCAAAATGTTTGACCTGAGTTACTGGGTGGCTGGAGAGGTCATTCCTTGAAAAGGGTAACTGTGGAGGAGTGCCTGGAATTGTGCTTGTCGCATAGAAGATGTGCAAGAAGTGGTGCTCCTTTTCCCTTTTACTCCACCCTAATCTTTCAGCCACATATAAACACCTTCATTCCTGATTACCTGTCTTTCTAAACTAAGCTAGGAGAAGGGAGGGGCCTTAACTGTTAAGCATACTGTGGAATATCCACCTCCTACAGTACATAATAGGAACTTAGTAAATATTTATTGAATAAATAAATGGATAAGTGAGAGTCAATACAGTGGGCCCCCCCAAAAAGATAATATAACATGGATTCATGAATTATCTAGCTGATCTGCCTTCCTTTGTCAAGTCTTGGGTACCATGTTAACAAATTGCATAGAGGATTAATACTAGTTATGGGCAGACATGCTGGAGAGATGCTTAGTCTTCGTCAGGTAAAAAGCTGACTATTTTACAAAAATTAAGCCAGTCTCCAACAAGATACTGAGTATCTTAGTTAGTTTTAGTTTTAATTTTACACAAAGACCTTGCTGTCATTTGCAGTCAAAACATATTTTTGTATCCACTTGTTGGGTACTTAGTATATTTTAACAACTGTGTCTAACATCGGGCTAGCTGAATCTCATTCGTCCATTTCTACATTAATTTTTAAAAATATTTATCAAATTTGTACTGAACTATACATGCAAAACAAGGTCCTTGTTTCTAAAGGATTCACATTATTGTGGTGGGTGTATGTATTGTACCAAAATTTATGAAATACTTTGAAATATTGATTTACTGACAAAGCTCGTTTCTGTCATCAATACCATTTTACTATAGCTTTATATTCCAAACCTAACATTAATAATTTTGTAATGGAGTATTTAAATCTGTGTCATATTCTAAACACTCTACATGCATACCTTCATGAAATCGTATGCTTAATAGGATTTCTGTATGTTGTGTCCAGCCAAATTCTTTTTTGAAAACCTAATAGAATCAAATAGGATAAGGGTTGAGTGCGATCTGTTATCTTTGAAGTATTAAAACAATATGATTTGCAAATATACAAATGCAAATCATTTTGGCACTTCCATTAATGTAAAAGACAGTTTGAATGTCAAAGACTTTCCTTGTGTGTCACACAACAAATGGCTTCTGTTTTCAACATCTTATATGCAGTGACATTCTACTTAGTACAAGAGGTCCTAATTGTGGACACAGTTGCAAAATATCTGATATTACTATATTCTGTATGCATGTATTTTGGTGAGTAATTTTTTTTTACGGATCAGTATTGTCTCTGATAAACTTATTGAAGTTTTGGGTTTGTATAGCTGATTTCAAATGTTAGTACTGTATTGTAATTAGTGGGCAGGATTAAATAAGGAAGATAGGAAGTAACACAAAAATTGTCAAAAAACCTGGAAAGACTCTTGTGTAAACAACCATTGGTCTTTTAACATCTGGGTGCTGTTGACATTGACCCTATTTCTATTTCCCAGACTGAATTTGGCTTCTCTGGAGAATACATTTTCTCTGGTCCTCCCTTTTTATTTTTTCTTATCTAAAAATTCAGAACTCATCATGCCACTTCAGAATATAAGTACATACCAGTGTGTAATCAATCCACATTATATTTAAGAAAGTGTGTTTATTATGTGTTGGCCTTCAGAAACATTGCTCAAATTGTTCCAAATTAAATTGTATAAATGAAAATGTGGCTGATGTGGTAGCTCACTCTTGTAATTCCAGCATTTTGGGAAGCTGAGGCAGGAGGATTGCTTAAGGCTGAGAGTTCCAGACCAGCTGGGCAACACAGCAAAACTCCATCTCCAGAGAATATTTTTTAAACATTAGCTGGGTATAGAAATGTGCACCTCTGGTCATAGCTACTCAGGAAACTGCAGCAGGAGGATGGCTTGAGCCTAGGAATTTGAGATTACCGTGCTCCATGATGGTGCCTCTGCACTCCATCCTCGGGGACTGAGTGAAAGCCTGTCTATAAAAATAAAATAAAATGTTTTCCCCTTTAAATATTTGAAAATTGGAATTATTTACTTTGGAAATTTTTGGTCAAAAAATTTTAAAAGCCTGGATATTTTAAGAAGTTGTGATTAATTTCTATGTAGTGTATCTTTTTTCTTTCTTATTTTTTTGTTTTGTTTTGTTTTGTTTTGGACATGGTCTCACTCTGTTGCTCAGGCTGTAGAGCAATGGCAACTGGGACAACTGGTGCATACCAGCACACCCAGCTAATACTTGTATTTTTTGTAGAGACAGGGTTTTTGCCATGTTGCCTAGGCTGGTCTCAAACTCCTGGGTTTAAGTGATCTGCCCAGCTCAGCCTCCCAAAGTGCTGGAATTACAGGCATGAGCCACTGTGCCTGGACTCAAACTTAATAATATAATTCCAGTGCCTTCTTGTAGTTTTTTAAACTCCAGGAGACATAAAGAAAGAAAAAAAATTACCATTGACTCATTTTTCTCCTTATGTGAAACCTGTGGCATCAGATAATAACTAAAGGGATTCCACCACTGTGTGAGCCTACTTGTATGGACTGTGAAATCATTACTTCGCTCTCTCCTGAGTTTGATGAAACCTAGGCCATGTGAAGAATCCTAATATAGAAGGAATCAGTGAAAGGTGGTTTTTTTAAACATTTGAGCTTCTGCAGTAGTAGAAGATGATATAGAAGGAGGTTAGAGTGGCTGTTGACTGAGTCCTAGCTCAGCCAGTTTTCTAGTTTTCTGCATTTGAATAATTCTAACCTACTTATCTTCCCCATTTATGTAATAAGGAAGTTGCTCTGGAGGATTTTTAAGCTTTTCATCTTAGCCTTAGAATCCTGAAGCTATTGATTTGGTGAAGGGCCGAAGCCAGGTACGTGCAGATCTGGGATGTCAGCTCAAGTTTTCTGGGTTTTGTTTCAGGGCTCCTTTCTATTATCACTGCTGTCTTTGATACTAATTAAATATATAAGCAATAAATATGTAGTTATATGAAAATGTAAATACATACATACATATAAAAGTTAAAGTGGTTTAAAACTGGCCTTGTGCTTACTCTAAATGATAAAGCTTGTTTCACAAGGGAATGTAAACCCATCATTTCTTAACTTATCCCAGCACCAGTTTCTACTGGAGCTATTCCTGGAAGCAGATATGAGATAATAATCTCATTCAAGTGAATATACTTTAAGCAGGATACATATGCATTTGTAGCATTGTGCTGCAAAAATACAGATTAAAATAATTACCACCTCCTTTCTCACTTACCAAACCTAGCAAACTGCCCATTTAACATCTTCTGAGAGAAGTGATTGATTTATTTACTGTCTTAATTTTAAATCATGAGAGCTCAGTATTTCTAATATATCTCCTTGCAGAACCTGCTCACTGTTCATTATCAAAGTTATATTTATTCCACAGAAGCAAGACATTTCCCCTCTATAATATCCTCATTCACTGAAGTTTGGACTTTGAAAATCATAACCTATTTAAATACTTAGCTACTAAAATAATCTGAGCTTTTTACGGAGCTAAAAGTTATTACCTTTAAGATCCCTCCCTATGCTGAGAAAGTACACCAGAAAGACAGCTGGAGATTAAAGCATGCAGGGCTTTGAAGCAGTGGAGGGCTTTGCTTAGTCACACAAGAATTATTGCTGTGAATCTCTTAGCTGCCATGCTCCATATAAAGCCAAGACTCGTCTGCAGTTGCATTTATCCTTGACTGAAGGATAAATTACTAGATGGATGCTACATTTATTTAAAGTTCACTAATACCTTCCAAGACTCTCTCATCTTCAAATACAGTACCCCGAGGTCTAACACCCTCTGAGCACTTTTTTGTGTGTGGGGGTGACAGATTCTCGCTGTTTCCCAGGCTGGAATGCAGTGGTGCAATCTTGGCTCACTGCAACCTCTGCCTTCCAGGTTCATGTGATTTTCCTGCCCCAGGCTCCACTGTAGTTGGGGTTACAGGTGTGCACCACCACGCCTGACTGATTTTTTTTGTATTTGTAGATAAAGATGTATTTATACTGTTTCATCATTTGGAACAGGTTGGTGTCAAACTCCTGACCTCATGTGATCTGCAGCCTTGGCCTCCCAACGTGCTAGGATTGTAGGCATGAGCCACTGCATTTGGCCTTCTGAGCTCCTTTCTATTCTCTCCCACTAATTTGTGGTTTGACCTTTCTATGTCTCAGTATCCTCATCTGGAAAACCAGAAGGTGTAACTAAATGACCTCAAACATTTTTTTTCAGCTTGGTAGTTCGTTCTGTCTCAGTTTAGGCCCGGCCCCTTCTCAGCCCCTAAAGCAATGCAGTTCTCTCTCAGTGATAAACAACATATTGGTTGGTAACTCAGGTCTCAGCTTTTCTAAAACGATCTTTTATATTCAGTGTTATTACCCTATATTTCTCTTAAATTGAAAACAGACATTTTAAGCTTCAGTGATTTTAATATTTAAAACTAAAAATCCTATTGAGAATGAATTTTGAAGAAAAGAATTAAAAAAAAAACAGTATAACTTCATCACTGTTTATATTTGTTTATCAGTAAGGTTCAGGTTATTTTGTATCCTGTGCTTTGTGTCCCTTTTAGGAAGTTAATTTTGCAGTTGTTGTTCTTGTATATAATTTAAAATCCTATTTTGAATTCATGCTTTTTAAAAACTCAGGTGTGTGTATTACATGTGTAATTTATATTATCTATAACTTTAGTAATTATCTGTTCATATTTATTGAACATTTGTGGATGCATGCCACAGAACTAATGCATTCTCTGATAGTGAACTGAATTTAAATTAGAAATTTTCCTTATGGAAGAAGAAGCTTAAAAATCATTTCTCTGAATGTGATGAGGTTTTTCTGTAGACTAAATATAAGCCTAGATCTTTGGCATATACATTCTGCTCTGTCTTTCTGGCTATGTTCTTCTCTTCTAAAAAAAATGAAAGAAAAGTCTTGATAATATAGGGACTTCTGCAAACATGAATGCTTTTAACTAGGTGATTAAGTATATAATTGGAAACCTTGAGCATAAGTCATCTCCCTATTTAAGTCTGTATTTTATCTTGTAACAAGTATATTCCTTGAAAAATGCAAGGTGAAATATAATGGAAATTTAGCCATGATGGAGGTTATTAAATTGAGAGAGAGAGAGAGAGAGAGAGAGAGAGACAGACAGAGAGAGAGATTGTTTGTTAGTGAAACTTAGTACTTAATTATGCAGACTCTAACATCAGACCACCTGGGATCAACTCTACAAGAGTGATGGGATTATTTAGCTTCTCTAAAGCTCAGTATTCTCATCTGTGAATAGAGACAATTACAGTCCCTATCTTGAAAGAATGTGGTGAATGATAAACATGGAAGGCTCGGAACCATGCTTGGCACAAAGAACGTAGTAAACAACATCTAAGATCTTAGGTAAATCTTGGGCTTTTTTTTTTGGGGTGTGTATTTTGGGAATGGAAATGAGTGTTTTGGAAAGATGAATTAGAATTGTGAAGGTAGGAAAATAGAAAGTAGTTGAAAGCTAAAACACATGCCGGTTAAATAACATAAATTTGCAAAGTGCTCGGGGTTCCCCTTTTCAGCACAGTCATCAACATTTCCTCTTGCCAAGGAATAGTTTAGATAAAGAACAGAGAAAGGATATTCTCCATAGAACTTATGTAGTGAAGAATCCTATGTAAATAGTGTGTGGAGGAGCTTTCTATGGATAGCAAGTTGGTCTGTGGAACAAACTTTATTATATGGAATCTAAAATTGTACTAGCATTCCACTTACGTGGCATTTAACCAGAAATGAGAAATATTTTAGCATGAGCTGTTGATGTCCTGGCAACTTTTAAAATGGGGCTGACAAAGAATTGGGATGATAATCTGAGAATTAAAAGGAATCATGACAAATTGGAGAATTACACACTACTTAATTGAGTAACGGTAGATTGCAACAAAGTTTCAGGCACTGACTAAAGAAGGGAAAGGGTGAATGGCTGAATTAATAGAAACATAAAAGAAAAATACCTAAGAATCATTGGGAACCTATAACAGATGATAAATAAAAAAGTACTATAATTTTCAATTCATGAAAAATCTTTGGGGCAGTGTGATGCAGTGAGATGAGCCCTAGGCTAACTATATAAATGCGCATACAGTAAAAATTATTTCAGCTTCCATTTTCATTGAGTAAAATGAAAGACTTAGATTATCCTCTATTAATGGTATCTTCCAATATAAATATCAGTGATTACTTTCCCTCACAGACAATATATAACAGTTTTCTCCTATAACAATCATTTACCTTTTTCTCATGTAATAGAACTCATTCCTAATGCTGTATGCTTCAAATACTTTCCTGTGGATATCTTTTTTAAAAAATTATTCTACTCTTTGTATGTCCTTGTATTTAAATTCTTGCATATGTTATTTCAGAAGTCACTAGAGATGATTTAGTCTATAGCTTTTGGTGATTAAAAAAATTTAGTCATTCTGTAAATTTAGACATTTGGTAAATTCTGCTTTACAATGCTGTACCTATAGACTTGTCAGTAACTTCCAAAGATATGTAGTTGCATTGAACACTGTATGTTATATTGACCAATAATTCTCTACCAGTAATCCATCTTTTTTATAATTGTCTGCATAAACTGTTCAGGCCCCATGTATCACTAAAGAAATGTGAATCATTTCCAGGCCATGTGAAAAAAAAGAGTGACAGTAAGAAAACAAACTGAGTTGTTCCTAGATGAGTATGCCAAACACCAAAGGAATTGGAGAGGCGAAGTATATTGAATTTCTTTCTCATTAAACCAGCTTCCTGATTTTCATTATACCTTCTTAATCCTCAAGAGGCCCTCCCTGATTTCTTTCAGGTCCTGCCAATGGCTTATTCTCATAATAGGTAGTGTTCTGTCTACAAAGAACTGTGCTACCTATTTTGGAGCCCTCAAATTCACTGGTCGACCACCTGACATTTTCTATTATATGCCTACTGTGTGCTAGTGATGAGGGAGTTAGCCTTTCAAAGTCCTGTCTTGCATCACTAAATGAAAAGTTTGAGGGTAGAATATTTACATTCAAATATTTTCTGCTGTTTGCTACCTGTATAACCTTGGACAAGGTTATTTAATTTCTGTAAGCCTCAGCTTGTCTTCTATATAATGTGGGTGATGCTCATATCTACTTAACTAGTTGGTTTAAGGAATAAAAGAGACGACATGCGTAATTTGTACTCTATTAATAAACTCATAGTAATGCTACTTATGTTAGCTAGTTAGAACTAACTGGCTCTTGCAGAAGACCTTCATGAATAGAAAGCAGCCAGGTTTCTTCTGTCTTCTCTGTCTCTGAATTTATTTGATGGCAGGTTGGATGGAAACTGGGTGGCTTCTGAAGTTTTATCCTATCATCTCTCGGATTGAATCGTAGGCTTTCAGATGAAAAGATTTGTATGTACACACTCTCGATCCAGACCTTTCTTTTATAGCTTTATGATAAAAATAGATAAAATGTTTGGAAAATAATGGCAGAAATTCCAGAGCAGTCGCCACATGGGGAAGCATTTCTAATGGGATGCTTTATTGAAACTGAAATTATGAGAACAGAATTGACAATAAAAAGCTTGTATTGCATCTTTGCCTTTTAATAGCTTGTATTGTAAAAACGGTTTTTTATTTCAGAAGAATGTGCTCCTTGAATCACATTCCCAAGACATTAGATAATCTGTTTTCTGGAAAATTAGTACATAGTTAATGTCAAACTATTTTCTGGTCCTGTTTTCCAAGTTTTTCTCCTTCAAGTGCAAAGGCCTCATTGACAAGTGCAAAGTCTGCTTACAGTGAGGATAGGTAAATGACAACTATAGAGACTAGTTAAAGTACTAGTATGGGAGTGAAAATATTTTGAAAGGCAACCTGAATGTTGAGCATATATTCAGAAGCTATTGCAGTAGGACTACAGTTGAGTAGATTATCAAGATTTTATACTACAAAGCTGGCTTGCTCGGGCTTCTTGTTAAAACCAGCTCTCCATCATTACAAGCATCCATTTTGATGAGGTACTACTGCAGCTGGACCTTTCTTTTCCACCTTAGGTATAATTTATTTAGGAGGTCACCTTTGCAGAAAAATGCGGGGAGGGAAGATCATAAAGAATATCACATTCATCTTACTGTTTAAAATGTGGATATGCTAGGTGTGTCTTAGTTAATTATAATATTCAGTAGACGTGTGAGCTAAAAACTGCTTTCACCATTTCAGAATAGACAAATGAAACACAGAAATGCTTCATAGCTTATTCAGGACTACAAACTACCTGCCCTTTCCTTGAGGGAAAAAGCTAAGTCTTTCTCATTTACTTCCTAGCATGGCACACAGAGCCGATGCTGGAGTTATCTGCTGAATGAATTAATGAATACATGAAAGAAAGGGTAAATAAACAAACGAATAATGTCAGATCCAGAACACAGGCCCAGGTCTATTGAACGCCCCCAAAGTGCTGTTTTCCTTTTATTCTTTGCTCCTTCTGTTGTCATTTATCCCAGAGAGGAAGGCTAAGGTTTGATAAATAGTGAGGTCTCCACCTGAGAAAGCTTTTTTGATACAGCACTAGGATACTTCAGCACTGTGGCCAGCATGTGAGCCATGAATCTGGCAAACAGCTGGTGGGAGAAAGGGGAACTCAGCAAGACGTTGTCTATTGAGTAGGGAGAGAAAAAATAACACTCCTGTTTAATAGGACTCAAAGATGAACGTAGGCCCAAATCCAAACTGGAAAAGTATTAAGAATGGAGAAAAGAGACAAGAGAAACTAAAGTCTATACCTATATCTGACGACAGAACCAAAAACTGTCACTAAGGTTCCCCTCTGTACTCTTCAGAGCAACACATTTATGTAAGCGTTTCTTCCCTAGAGAATAAGCCATGTGAGAAAGAAATTCAAAAGAGCATTTGCGTAGTCTTCTTTTTTGGAAAGTAGATCAAAAACGTGTAATGAGCCAAAAGCTTTGAAAAACATATGGCCATAATTTTTCATTGACATTTATGTAGGGAAAAATAATTGTAAAGTTGTAATTTAAGTAAGTTTTTACCAGCTTAAAAATTAATTTTTTAGCACTGGACTTCAAAGCTGTGTTTAAGAAAAACAATATCTCAAGAGTTAGAAGAAAATATTTGCAAATTTATATCTAATAATACATTTGTATCTTACATACATAAACACTCTTACAACTCAATAAGAAGACAAAGAACACAATGTAAAAATGATCAAAATATTTTAGAAGACAGTTCCCTACAGAAGATATATGGAAGGCAAAAGATGCTCAATATCGTTAGTCATTAGTAAACCCAAATTAAAGTCACAATCAGCTACCACAACACCTTTATTAGGATGGCTATTTTTAAAAAAAATGACAATATCAAGTACTGGCAAGTTTGTAGAGCAAGCAACTAAAACTCTCATGAATTGCTGGTGAGAATGAGAAGTGATATAGTTGTTTTGGAAAACCATTTGACAGTTTCTGATAAAGTCTAACATGCTACCAAGCAATGCTACTCCTACATATTAGCAAAGACAAGTGAAAACATAAGTCCCCTTCTCTGCATGCACACCAGAAATCAAAATCTGTGCCTAATGTTTAGAGTGGTTTTATTTATAATTGCTAAATTTTGGAAACAACCCAAATTTCCATCAGTTGCTTAATGGATAGACGGACTATGGTATATCCATCCAATTTATGTATTTAACAGTAAAAAGAACAAAATACGATTACAGACAACAGCGTGGATGAATCTCACGTGCTTTTTGCTAAGAAAGAAGTAAACACAGAAGTCTACATGCTATATCATTCTGTTAATAGGATATTCTGGAAAAGACAAAACTATAGGGATAGAAAACAATTGCTGGTTGCAAAATGCCTGCGTTGTGGGGGCAAGGGTGAGCAGAGTTGGAAATTATTTATACCTTGATTGTGTTGGTGGTTACCTGACTGTGTTTGTCAAGATTCATATAACTACAAACTTATAAGGGTAATTTTTGCCATATGTAAATTATATCTCATAAATAACTTTAGCTATGGTATTCTCACTCACACATTGAATAATGTAGTCATAGTAATGAGATGAATGCATGTATTGGATACTTACATAAGAACAAAATCTGCTTATTTTACTGTTATCAGTAATACTTGGAGACATTAAAACAGAACCTTCATAAATTTCAAAATATTCTGTTACTATGTTGTTTATTTCTCACTGATCATCCCTCCAATTGGGATAAATTAGCCAATTTATAATATCTAAAAACATTGAATCAATGAAAAAGAAGAAAAATGTCTCTGAGGACACAAGTTCCCGGATTAAAAAAATAGGGGAAGATATCGGGGGAAAAGGTGGGAAAGGCAGAAAATAAGAGAAATAAATTGAAAGACAAGGAGGACAGAAGATGTCATTAAGTAGAGGGAAGGGCAGGAGTGGGTGATCTCCTTTGATCCTCTAACAACCTACTAGAGTAGATACTGTTGTTATTCCTATTTTGCAGAAAACCGAAGACAGGGGACATAATTTAGGCACCCTCATACATCTAATAAGCAGGGGGAAAAGCATGAAGATTAGGTACAGCAGCTGCTAATGCCTGTATTCTGATTCTCTGCATGGAGAATTAGGGTAAAATACTCTGCTGTGTCAATGGGTTATCTCAATTGTTTTATCTCAATAATCTCAAGGAATTATATCTTAGTACAAGGCATGGTTGCATTGATTTATATACCATAAGGGTAATGACAATTTAAGCAGGAGAGGGAATTTAGAGCTGTTAACCTCTTCCTTGTTTGGTCTAGTGCACTTTGACAAATATTTCTGATGGATCTACCTCCTTGGTGAGAACATTTTGACAGCATTCTCCTTTGATTTTCCAAACAAAATTGGCATTCTTATTTGTCCAGACAAAACTGTCTAGTTTGTCCAGGTAGCAAAAGCCTTGAAGCCATACTGTTCACTTCATTACAAGTCCCTTTTGGGGGAAAGTAAATGTAAATGGTTTGCATCAAAAGTCTGTATTATTTCAAGGTGAGTGTGAGTACTTTACCAGATGAGTTAATAAAAGGTGACTAAGACCATAAAAAGAGAATGATCTGGTTTATGCTACAGGAAGAGTCATTGTTTTTGCAGGCTAAACTGTAAGGAACACAACACTTGTGTGATAAATGAAGACTGATTTATTTTTGTCAGCTGAACATTGGAGTTATCACTGACCCTTATAGAAGATTCTATATCCTATTAAAGCACTGTTGCATCAGAACTATCCCAGTTCCCTGAATAGACCTGAGTAGCATATGAACATTTCAGTAGCAGATATCTGGATTTAGACTTACGGATTTTCCGAATTGAATAGAATGTAGTGAACTTGGCCTAAAAAATTAATCCATTTTGATATTTTGCAAAAGATACTTCCTGAGGATCGTTGGAATAAAGTCCAAAAAAGTAATTCTATCTTTCGTAGTGTTCTTTTTCTGCAGTTACCACAAACTGGACAGGGTCCAACTGGGGTTAATGGTCTCTGGTGTGAATAGCTCTACTTAGCTATCCATTAATCTCCAAAGAAATGTCCAGATCCTAAGTTATTATTGATTCATAGACAAGCTCTTTCAACCTGGCAAACAGTGTATGTTCCAAAATAACTCAGGACATTTTGCATTCTTTATTAGAAGCTGCCTTAAGTGTATTCATACAAAGTGAATGTAGAGTGGGAGGGTGTTATACTTCAGTAGTCATAAAGCCCTGATTTGAGGCCTAAGATTCTTATCTCCCAGATAAAATTTAGATAAGCACAGATGTAATAATCCATTCATTATTTTGTTCTAAGTTTGTAACAGGATCTTCTGGGAGCATAATAATTGTTCAAAATATGTCACCACAAATTCCAATTCCAGAAAGTGGGAAAAAGAGCATATGTTTCACAAGTCATACATTAACCTGAATGGCTCCATGTAATAGCAGAGAATATTTGGAAGAAGAAAATGAGGACCATGATTTCAACATCATCCAGATTCATGGGGTGCAATCTTTATTTTATTTTTAATACTTTTTATTTTATATTGAATTATTATACTAATTTAAATAGAAAATGTTTAAAATTTGATAGTAAGTTGTTTATTTACTAATAGTCAACATATGAAGAACTATTAAAACCTCAAATTATGACAGATAAAATGAATGTTGACTGACAATGAAAAAAATTGCAATTTTCATTTTTTTAAAGTTTTCTCCTCTTGCTTAATCTGTAAAATTGAATACTTTCAGTTGTAGAAGTCACATAAGTAGATCTTCATTGTAATAGATTAATAGCATATAGAAATATATTGTGAAATGGAAAATAACTCTCCCTTCCTACTGCTTTCTCATTACCCTCTACAAAATTAAGCACTATTAAAATTTCAGGGTGCTGTTTTGCTATTTTTCTTTCTGTACATTTACAGATATATACAGATATATCTGTGTCAATTGTGTTTGTTTTCAGCAAGTAGAATTACCTAATAAATATTTTTCTATGGGTTCCTTTTTTCCATTCCTGTGTTTTGGAAATTTGAGAGCACTATTTTGATTTTTTGGAAAAAAATCTGAATATTGGCAATTATATTTATAAAAAGGCTTATACACTAATAAGTTTCAAAAAAGACCTAGATAGTTTTACACAGATGTAGTTTGCATAAGGGCAAAATGGAATTTATGAGTGGAAGGAGAAATGTTAAACATAAATGAAAAATTATTTTAAAAATTTCTTAGATATTTTTCTCACTATGTTAATGTTTAATATTTACAATGTAACAACACATTAAATATTGTTTTCAAAAAATATCTGCATAGTATTTTCTAGCATGGAACATGATGCATTTATTGATTCTTTGTTGATAAATATTTAGGTCGTTTCAATGTTTTTACTCTAAAAAATAATGTTGCAGTGGACATTCTGTATATGTTTGTCCATATTTAATTCACACATGGATATATTTATTCATGTGTGAATATTGCTTTATTTATAATAATGAAATTCCCAAGAGCAAACTACTGCCAACTTACTTTAGAAGAGATTCTCCTAATTTACATTTGCATTACCAGTACGTAAAGTGTCTGTTTTAATTCTCCTCACCAAGACTTAATATCATCATGTTTTGCTTGCCCCAATCTCGTGGGGAGTAAAGTACGTTGCTGTTTTAATTTCCATTATGGAAATTAAAGTTAACTCTATATTAAGTTAACTCTCTATTAACTCTATTAATAGGAAGTTACTGGTGATGTGGGAAGTCATTAAATATATTTATTGGTAAGTTCTGTTTTTTTTCTCCATAATTTCTGTGTATATTTTTTCTATTTATATCCCTACTGATTTTTTCTTTGAGAGTTCTAGAATCTTTTTCTATCATCTAGGTATTTATATTTTGTAAGTCATATATGGGACTAATATGCTTATCAGGCGTTATACAGGCTTTTTAAACATTTTTGTCTTTCCTCTTTTTGAAGTTTTATTTTCATTTCATTTTTATAGGATAAATACATCAATCTTTTCCTTTAGGCCTTTCTATTCTATTTCTTGCTTGGCACAGCCTCTCATATCTCAATTCTCCAGTATTTTCAATTAACATTTTCAATTTTTTTTATGTTTATCTTTTTATTTGACTGATAATAGGTCTCATTTTCCATTAATTTCTTCCTTGGATCTGTTTTTCCTTGTTATCGTAGCACACTTCAGTTATTTCTGTCAGAGTGATTTTGTTGATACGAATATTTCTGAGTTCTTGCAGACCTTAAAACATTGTATTTTTCATTATTCTTGATGTTGAATTGCTTGAGTAAAACATTCTAGATTCAAAATTATCTGCTTGAAGCCGTCTCTCCATACTCTTCTGTTAACTGATGTTGAAGATAAAATGTCTGATGCCAGTATGGTTTTTCTTCTATTATAGGTAGTTTTTTATTCCCCTTTCTCTGTAAGCTATTTGGATTTTCAGCAGAAAGTTGAAAATTGTTTCACTTTTTGAGATATTTTCTTAATTTAGTCTAATTTAGAACTCTTATTTTCTTAATAAATGTTCTAAAATTTTACCAAGCTATCTAAGTCTGAGCCTTTTTCTATTCAGGGCTTCAGCATTTGATAAATCTCTAAGCCAAATGTCTCATCAATTTGGAGAATATTATTTTGCCATGTCTATATTGTCTGTTTTAGCTGAATATTTAATTGAGTGGATTTGACAGTTTCCTGAACTGACCTCCACATTTCTTAAATTTTTATCCATTCACACTTTCTGTCTCTTTAGTTTAATGCTTCCTGTATTTCTCAGCTAAATCTTCCAGTTTACTCATTTGAGCTATAGCAGTATCTAGTCTATTAATACAGCATTTCATTTAAAAAGTCTTATAATTATTTTCCAATATGTCCAGTTTTTTTTCTTTTCAATGAAAGGAAGATATCTTTGATTTCTTCAAATTCATACTTATATTTATTACCTATATTTATTTTTAAATCTTCTGCTTTTTCCAATATAAATTCTTCTTTTAGTTGAAACGGGCATATCTCTTTTAAAGTGGTGATCTTCTCCAAATGTGTAGTAGTCATTAGTTTTTTGCTTAAACTTGTTTGAGAATACCTATTATGGATGTTGGTAATATTTACTCTTAGACTACCAAACCTACAGGATTTTGGTGATATTTATTATTAGACTCCCAGACCTATAGAATTTTTGTCCATGTGTATTTTAGTCTGTGATATTCTGTGAATTTACTTTACACATTTTTATTCCTGTATGTTTTATATTTTTAACGTGGCCCTCAAAATCTGTCACTTGTTTTCTAGTACTCTCCTGGATCTTTTAAAAGTATATTTTCTGTCCTTTAATGGAATTTGAAGTAGAAAGGAAAACTGACAAATGTTGAATCTGCAATTTTGATCCAATCTCCCAGTAACTATGTGGTGAAATTGAACTCACAGTGTTATACAACTAAAAGAGTTATAAATCTGTAAAGTAGATTTGCAGAGATGATGGTTTTTTTGTAGCTCTAAATAAAATTTGGGGTAAATACAAACTAATTACTCTTTAAATGATTTCTCTATTCACTTTCCCTTTGCCACTGAGTTGATTTGTTTACATCCATTAGAGAAACAGCTTTCTGCATAACTACATTTTGACTAAAAAAGGGCAGTTGTCCATATTAAACACACAGGACAATATAGTTTAGACTTTTAAGACAGACTGTTTGGTTCAGATTTGGTGAAAAGGAAAGCACATTTTAAGTATTTTGGAAATATTAATCCTTTTCCATTCCAGATATAGCCTTCAGCCTATATGACTCAGGAGGAAAAGCCAAGTTTGTTTCCTTTTATAGTTCTCTTCTCTGGAAATCTAATACTCTGTATATAGTAGGCAAAGGATATGTACTGTAAAATGGAGATTGGCAAACGTTTTCTCTAATTTGCCAGATCAATGTTTTAGGCTTTGATGACTACATACACTCTTTGTTATATATTCTTCTTTTTGTTTTATTATTAAAAAGAAAAACATTTAAAATTTATTCTTAGCTAGAAAGTCATATAAAAGCAGAACTGGGCAGGATAATATAAAGAATACTCTTCTGTGTTTCCAGCAAGCTTCTGCATTAGAGATCTTATCAGATTTCTATATGTTAGCTGGCCAACCCTAATAGTAGGATCTTTGCATGTGGTAAAAACTAAGACAATTATTCAATAAAACTTTACTTAAACATGAACAATAAAAATGATGTATTTTTCTGTATATGTATCATTGAATTCAAACATTTTACATTTTTCAAATGCACTTAGAAAATTAAGTTTGCCATTATAAAACCTTTATATAGTTCCATCATCAGCAATCTGTAAATGCTGATTATCTTTGCCCATTTTATAATTTAATGATATATTATTAATTCTCATTTTTAAGATAAATATTCTGATTTTTTACAGTGTTTTTTCATTCCTAATCTTCAGAGTTATCATTTTGGAAATAATTTCTTTAAAAAATCCTTTGAGACTGGGTGTGATAGCTCACACCTGTAATCCCAGCACTTTGGGAGGCTGAGGCAGACAGATCACCTGAAGTCAGGAGTTTGAGACTAGCCTGGCTAACATGGTGAAAACCTGCCACTACTGAAAAAAAAAATAAAAATTAGGTGGGCATGGTGGCAAGTGCCTGAACTCCCAGCTACTTGGAAGGCTGTGGAGGGAGGATCATTTGAACCTAGGTGGAGGTTGCAGACTTCAGCCTGGGCAATAGAGTAAGACTCTGTCTCAAAAAAAAAAATAAAAATAAAAAATGCTTTGAGTATTTGCTGTAGCTCTTTGCCAGTAAACATTTGTTAGTAGCTTATGTCTATCCACTGTACTGTGTACAGAGCTCTATATAGAAGAGATATATTCATTGCCTTCAAGATACTTTCTGGTAAGTAACTTGAAGAAGGAGAAAGTCACTATAAAGTTTCTTTCCATGGACAAGATTTATCCTGGCAGATTTAGGAGACATAATGCATTTCATTAAAATCAACAGAGTTTTATTTTGTATTTTTTCTTTACTTACATTTGTGTTTTACAAAAATTTTCACTATTATGTCTATATAAGAGAAGGTCCCTAATATATGTATGTAGGCAAATAAATAGGAAGCCTTTCCCTGGAAGTATGTGTTTACCGGTAGTTACTGACAATTTGTTAACTGTCCTGTGTTGGGGAGGTCCCTAGTATGTTAAGAAATAGGAATAGCTTTTTTTTTTCCCCTTTTTTATTATTGTAAGAAAAGGCTACATTTTAGCAAGTACCTAAAGAAAATGTTGATTTTGGTGCCCTTTGATACAGAGATGACACATTCTGTCTTTGAGCCTGGAGCTGGAAAAGCATCTCGTAATGGCCTTAGAAAATGAAATATATTGATTTTTCTATCCAGGAGAAAGTGATAAGGATTCTTCATACCCCTAAATGCAAAGAGTATCTTTCCATCCCCTTTGATTTTGGAGGTAAACTTAGAGATACACGATTAAAAGCATTTAATTAGGTTTACTTAAAGGGCAAAAAGTGGAAGCCAAACTGTACTATATCTACCCTAATAATCAGTAAGTGGTCTGTAATTTGGAAATGTGAACTTTTACTTTAACTAATTTAGAGTAAATTTTGATTGGTAAAGATAGCCTAACTTCTTGACCAGTAGACCTTCATTTTTAAGTAGAAATAATGAAGACATAAATGAATAAGTAGGGAAGGGGTACAAGCGGTTCATGAATCTCAGGCAGCTTCAGGAAGTTATCAATTATGAGTTTGCAAACTATTTAAAACAGTTATTAGATGGAATGGAAAGGAAAGAAGACATGAATTTGGATCATTTTATTAAGTATATGATTTAAAAGTAGATAATATTAGGTGCTCATTAAAATGATCAAGTGGACATGAAAACGATTGAAACATTTCTGACTGTTTTGGTGTTTTTATATTTTCAACATCTTTGTCATCAACAGTAAGCTTTTTAAGGTGAAGTATAAAAGGAAAAACTTAGGTGCTATCCCAGATGGTGCCTTATTGATAACTTTGGGTTAAAAATTCTCCTAGTTATATCTGAAAGATGAAGTTCATGTAAACTTTAGTTATTGTTTGTTACTCCCTATCTATGAATCACCTCCTATATGTTGTATGCTGTGTTAATAATATTAAAGGCCTTTTTTCATGTCAGGTTAGAGTCATCCGTTAGGCAGGCTATGTTCAGAGCAGATATTCAGTGAACATTCTGCTGTGAAGTCCAAATTAAATAATAATGAAGTTAAAAAACAGAATAGTCTCAGTGCATAACTTGCTTCTTCAAGGCAGGCTTTTCATTAATAAAACTAAGGGTAGAAGAGTTGCCTAAAATAATTTATATCTGGTACAAAACAGACTTAATTTGTTCTTCAGAAAGTCTTTTACAATTGAATCACTATAAAGTAATGTTTTTAGCTAATCATTGTTAGGAAACACACCCGAACTGTCAAGATGGAAATTGGCAGACTACATTTTAAAATAAATCTGTAAGCTTTCTCTCCATAGCTTTTTGCTATTTGTGTTTGTCATTTCATGTTTTATATAGCTTATTCTTCCATCCATGATGAAATCAGAGTTGACTCTATAGACTATCAAGATGAATGATGGAAGCTGATATGTTCTTTGGGATTCCAGGATTAAAAGAGTCTACATGAACTATTTTCAGAGCTCCTCTTTCTCTCTCTCCATCTTTTTTGTTTAAGATATCTGGATTTATTCCTTTTAATAACATTGAACCATTGTTAAAAATTTTTAATCAGTTAACAAACACACAGAAACAAATCAGCCATTTTTTACTCAATAATTAGGCTCTGTGCTTACCAAAATGCCTGTCACTCAGAGAAAATCCATACTCAGCTCCAGAATCCTTTTTGTTGGTGGTTATCATTTCATTTTCTAATTTCTGAGCCAAAAGCTGTCAAAGATACTGTAATGGAAAGGATTTTCTTTTAGCAGACTGTCCTTTTGGTTAAAAACTTTTTAATAAACAGCTCATTATTAGTAGAAACCATAATATTAAAAAACACAGGTAATACAAATAGCTGAAGAGACTATCTTCCACAGTGAATAAGTTGGGTATATTTCTCTTGTTCTTTTAATTCTTTTGTTTGTTTTGTTTCGTTTTGTTTTGAGACAGAGTCTTGCTCTGTCACTCAGGCTGGAATGCAGTGGTGTGATGTCGGCTCACTGCAACCTCTGCCTCCTAGGTTCAAGCAACTCTCCTGCCTCAGTCGCCCGAGTAGCTGGGATTACAGGCACCTGACACCACGCCGGACTGATTTTTATTTTTTGTAGAGAGGGATTTCGTCATGTTGGCCAGGCTGGTCTTGAACTCTTGGCCCCAAGTGATCCATTTTCAGGATTACAAGTATGAGCCATTGCACCCGGCTAGGTATGTTTCTTATAATTACTGGGACATAAGCATTTTATTTCAGAATCAATTTTTATCTTTCTGATATGTCCTGCCTCTTAAAAATGACTTGGACCTTACATTACAGGTGACCACAGAAGAGATATCTGTAATTACATGCAATTTAATGCCATACTAGGTCTCTGTGCCTAGAAGTAGCAAGTGTTTAAGGCAATTTGTTAATCAGCACACAGGGTGTGTTGAGATTTATATAGAGATTATTCTACCATAGGTAATCTTTCTGGAAGCAAACCTAGGGAACAAAGTTGAGGAAAATATGGTCACAGTTAAATATATTTATAACAAAAGGCAGAAAAAGTCTTTGGAATGACAGGCTTAAGAAATATCAGTTTATCATATAGCAACTTTCGTTTTCAGTAGTATTGTGGCATTTTAACAAATTACGTTAGCATCTATGGATTTTTTTGATTGAAGAGATAAAATGCATTATTACATATATTACTCCTTTTTCTAAGTTTGCTTGATAATACAAATTAGCTTAATGAAATGATTAACATCTCACAATGAAGATCATCACCTTCATAAACCAGCACTACTATTCCTAATTAATTAATACTTGTCACTTATTCAAAAGTTGAAAAGCAAAGAAAAATGTCTACAGATTATATTAGTTGGTGGTTAACATTTTATTTTCTAATTTCTAAGCCAAATCTGTCAAAATATTGTAATGCCAAGGATTTTCTTTTAGCAGAGTGTTCGTTTGGTTAAAAACTTTTGAATGAACATCTCATTGTTTATATATGACAAAAGTAGAAACCATTAGTATATTAATTACTGCAAAAGTAGTTGTGGTTTTTGCCATTACTTTGTTCAGGCCTGTGTAGTGGCGCACACCTGTAGTCTCAGCTACTCGAAGGACTGAGGCAGAGAATTGCTTGAACCTAGGAGGCGGAGGTTGCATTGAGCCAAGAAAAAGCAGAATTTAGAAAGCAGCCTTTCGTAGTTTTAACCAGACATCTCCTGACTTAAAGACATTTAACTCTACTAAAACCATTCCAACCATACGAAAACTAAGAAAAATATGCAAATCTAGGTTGAAGAAGGTTTATGGTTTATTTATATTGTTGGCTACCTCCTATTTTTCCTGTTAGATTTAGCAATTTCATTGTATTATTTATAGAGAACAAATGGAATATTACTCGAAATAGTTGGCTTCTAATCATGGCACAGCTTTTGTTAAAATTTGAACAAATAGATGTTTGGAACCAGTATCTATGCTTCAACTCTTTTTCAGGAAAATAGATATTTAAAGTTGATAATGAAGAAACCTAGGGAAATGTAACTGAATATATTGAATATTGCTGGTTGTTTGCTGAGTAGCCTCTAATGGCATATGTAGAATCCTTTCCTTCTGAGGAACTGTAGTGTGTTCAATGAGAAATCCTGGGGTTTTACAGGTTGATCAAGGTTTATTGCCAGATTTAATTGAGATACAGAGTAAGCCCTGCATGATCTGCTACATGATTTTGTGCATAGTGGGCATATCATTTTAAAAAATTCAGGTTAACTTTTATAAATTCTGTCAGTGTATGAAATAATTTATAATTGAAAATGTAAGCTATATCCTCCATTGTCATGATAAGGGAATCAAAAGGAAAATAATTATTATTCTTAAATGTTGCACATCTGGCCTCTTGTCCTGGTTTCATATCCTATATAACTGGCTAGTATCCCAAGATGGAAATATCTGAAAACTGGCAAGTTTCCAAGGTATTTGTTAAACAAGGAGAATACTGTGCTAAGAATAGAGGTGGGATTGCTGTCACATTGTCCATGGTGAGGAAGTTCTGTCTTCCTTCCAGCTGATGTAAATATTGCATCTATTTATTTCAGGTGGAGAATGAACCATGTAGTCTTTTCTCATATCGTAGAGGAAATTGCTTATTTTTTGTAATTAAATTACATATGATGACCATATAAGTTATGTGTTTTAGCTATATCAAGATTTTAAATATTCTCTATTGTGATTAGCTTAATGTCATTCATAAATTCTCAGCCGCTTGTTAAATGAAATTTATAAAATCCTACAGGAGAGTTTGGGACATATGAATTATGCTAAAAATACTTTTTCCTGTATAATTCTATGGACTTTATGTAAGAAAAACAAATTGAAAATTACAGCATCCTATAAAGTTTATACTATAGTTAAAAACAACAATCGTGTTTTTCTCTTCTGCATCAGAACATTGGTTGACTACGTTTTCTCACACAGAGTATTACTTATAGCCCCACAAGTTCACACATATTAAGGAAGCATCCAGGGATGAAAGTCATTTAACCATTATGCATGTTTTCTCGTTATCATAATCCATGGGGAAAAGCACAAAGAAATATGAAGTGATTTGACTCAAAATCTGAATATCAAATAGACATGCTCCTTTAAATGATATTTTAAAAACCCATATTTGTTACTTTAGCCATTCAGTCATTAATGCAACAAATATTTATTGATACCCTGAATTAGCCAAATATTGTACTCAAAACACTAAGAAAGATGTGTACATTATAGTTACATTTATCCCAACATTTTTACAGTTTCTGTATATATATATATAATATTGAATTGAATAAAGCATATATATATATACACACACACACATATATATACATAAAATATCTATAATATCCATATTTAGGGTGGGTCTCTGGAAGAATATGTATCAAAATTTTAATGGCATTTTCTTCTGAGCAGTAGACTTACAGGTAATGTCTTTTTCATATCTGCTGCTTTTTCCTATTTTGTTTAAAATGAATACATTTATTTTGGAACAGTTAAAGAATACTTAAAATGTATAGATTACCGTAATACCAGTAGGGCAGTATTTTGCACACTGATGTCCAACTTTTAGTTGAGAAAATAGCCTGGTAAGTTTAGTAAAGTTATCAACATGCTGCAATACTCAGAATAATCCTAAGTGGAAAAGGTGTATAGCTCTCCTTTCTTAAATGTTTTGCTTGTTGTTTCAGATTGCTATCACATTATCACTTTGAAAATAAAAATAGATGCGATGCTTTATTTTTAATAATAAACATTTTTTGAATGAGGCAATATGTGCTTTGCAAACTCATTTATAATACAACTTTTTTAAGAAAACAGATTTATAAAGTGATATGAGTTAAGAAAGCATTATAAATGCATACTGCCTTTGGTTTTTAGAAAGATAAGAGGATTGAAGTGACTTAAATTCTGTAGTCTGACTTCGATTCTAGAAAATAGGTCAGAAGAGGGTAGGAGTGTGTCTAATGGTGGTGGACTGGCTTATATTACTTTCAAACTGTGTAATAATTTCTGTTATTTCAACTTGTAGTGTTTCCTGAATGAGAGTTTAAATAATTTTGAAACTGGGTGGGGCTGCATTCTCAGCTCCCTCGCCATTCCGATTCTGAGGTCCTTGGCCTCTCTTACCCCAAGAATGGGGAAAGGGGCCCTGGAGGCACTGTGAGCTTACCATTTGAATAAGTATCGTGGACCCAAAGAGTTTAGCAGAGAGCAATTATTAGGCACAGAGAGAGAAAAAGACAGGGAGAGAGAGAGAGCTCCCACAGAGAGAATGGTGGGAGGGGATCCAAAGGTGGGGATCCAAGAAAGGAATCCCTATAGGGAAGGAGCAGTGGGGTTTTATACCCTGGAGTTATTCCCTCCCCATTCGTGTTCTCGTCCTGTGAGAGGAGTTCTTTCAAACTTCTTCTGGAGTGATTGAACTTTGACTTTGTTACCGGATTGGCTACTTTGTCCCCAACAGAGTACCCTCCTCCTAGAGCTTTCCATGGGCTTTTTGAACAAAGAAACCCACCTGGATTTCTCTACCTAGCCCACATGCGGGAAAGTCAGACAAAGAACTTTACGTTTGAAACTCCTCTGGTTCCCAGATGGAGGCAAAACCGCACCCCTCACGGAAGAGAAGTTTTTGTTCCTTAACACAGTCCCTCAATTTCATACTTCTTACTGAGGCATATGTGGTCTTGGTATACGTAGTTGTGCTTTTAAAAAGCACCTTAGGCCCGGCGTGGTGGCTCATGCCTGTAATCCCAGCACTTCGGGAGGCCCAGGTGGGCGGATCACAAAGTTTGGAGTTTGAGACAGCCTGGTCAATATGGTGAAACCCCATCTCTACGAAAAATACAAAAATTAGCTGGGCATGGTGGTGGGCACCTGTAGTTCCAGCTACTCAGGTGGCTGAGGCAGAGGAGAGTCACTTGAACCCGGGAGGCGCAGGTTGCAGTGAGCTGAGATCGCACCACTGCACGCCAGCCTCCGTGACAGATCAAGACTACCTCTCAAAAACAAACAAACAAACAAAACAACAACATAGATTAGCCAGGCATGGTGGCGCGTATCTGTTGTCCCAGCTACTCCCGAGGCTGAGGCAGGAGAATCGCTTGAACCGGGAGGCAGAGGTTGCAGTGAGCCGAGATTGCGCCACTACATTCCAGCCTGGGATACAGAGTGAGGCTCCGTCTCAAAAACAAAACAAACAAAAAACCAACTTAAGTGATTCATAAAAAAGTCTATATAATGCAGAAATTCAACCACTTATGTGTAAAATTGTATATATAATATGTATCATATATAAAATTTGCTCATATTAGAATGTGGCAATATATATTAAATGCTTTACATGGCAGTGGAAAAATGTGATTTTCTTTCCGTATGAAACATTGAGCAAAATTATTATCTCTGACCCCCAATATGATTATAATTGTATTTGTAAAATAAATCATAAAGATATAACTTATGTGCTCTAAATGTTCTCTCGCTTTCCTTTTCTTTTTATATGTGGTATTTTAAATGGTAATGAAGTGTCCTATAATAATTAGCAGACCAAGATATATTGATCTTTACAGATTATTATTTATATCATTTTACCTAAGGATTTCTCCCCCTCCGCCATAATACTATTATGTCTTTTGGTTAATTAAGAAGTGCTAATTCTAAGAACATTAAGTTGTACATTGAAAATTTCAAATGACATGTTGAACAATAAAATTGAGCATAAGAAGGCATTGTTGACCTTCGATTAGCATCGTTTTTAGTTTCTGAAGAAAGTAGCAGAATAATGAATTATTTTAGGCTATATCTTAATATGAGTCCCAGGCATGTATGACAAAGTCCGCTTGCTGAGGACGTTTGGAATGTTACTTAATTGATTACACAAGGTAACAGTTCCCGAGTACTTCTAACATTACAGAGATGGTGAATTCAGTTTTTGTTTATTAGTATAGACATTAATTACTTGGTCCCCTAATATTTTTGCCTTTAGAAGATTCCAACTTTACATTAAATGGCATGGGAATTATCTTCATTTCATGTGTTTACGTGGTGTGCTTTTTCCAATCACAAAGGAATAATATTTGGGGTAGGGGGAGGATAAATATTCTCTTCAAAACATAGATGAAGGAAAACTGCATGACACAGCAATTCAAGATGTAAGGAAACTGCTAAGGTAACACAGCATTCAATTTGTCAATAATTTTCAAGGGAAAAAAAATTCAATTAAATGGATTTCAAAAATATACTAAAAGAGTCCTTTCATAGTTTTAGGAAATACAAGAAAGAATCTCCACTTAGTGGCAGAGGCAGAATTGTTCCTTTGTGTACCTATTGAGTTTCTAAGAAAAAAATGAATGACATAAGATAATTGATTACAAAGTAAATTAATAGAGTATCTTAAAGGGAATGGAGAGGTATTTGAAAGCAGTACAAGTCCTCATCAGAAAATAGGGACTCCACAGGTCACACAGTCATTATTGGGGGCAGTGCCAGAGGACAGACATACACATATCTCTAGTCAAGGGGACACTTGGTCAAACTTTTTACAAATATATAGACAGAATTGTTCTATAGTGTTTCTAGACCTTTGCTTAATAAGGCTGGCCGCCTCCTTGCCTTTGTAACAGTGAGCAATTTCAGAGAACAGAGCATGATTTCGTCTTCCCCTAGCACTGATACATCCCCTTAACAGCTCTTGGGTCAGCCCTTACCATGTAATCTGCACACTACACTAGTACCAAAGGTGTGGGGTACTTTGATTGACTGGTATGAATCCTCAGGCCTATGAAAGTTTAGGGCCACATAATTTGCATTCTCATGTGAATTCAAGGAATCCTGAAGGGTCAGTTCCAAAGAAGAAAGGACATAGGATAAGCAAAGAAATGGCAGATGACCACAAAGTTAGATAGGACTTATGTTAGCAGAAAATAGGGTTAAAGATATTTCAAGAATAGAATATAAAATGAGACTCAAAGTCAGAGGTAAACATGTTATATTTAGGGGACTTAGTTGGAGTTTCCTAGTAGAGAGCAGGGAATAGTAGAATAACAGCTGATTTGTTAGAAGTTGGTTGGTGCTGGTTTGCATTTTGCCTTGCAGGGGATAGAAAAGTATGGAAAGAGATTTGTATGTGTGTATGTGTGCAATTATTCCATTTACATTACTGTTTTTCAAATGGAAGCTTGCTTTAGGTTGGCAGTTCTTAAACCTTTTGGTCTCTTGATCCCTTTAAGTTGTTAAATATTATTGAGAGACTGTAAGAGTGTTTGTGCATATGGTTATGTTTATTAATATTTACTGTATTATAAATTAAAGATAAAATTATTTAAAGAAAATAATATACAAGAATACTTTCCAATATCTATCAGAGTGATGACATCATCAAATCATGTAGCTTTTGGAAAATACTACTGTACACTCTTGAGATGTTGAGAGTGAGTGAGGCAAATGACATCTTAGTAGTTTTATGAGAAGAACATTGTTTATTCCCTGAAGAGTCTTGGGTGTACCAAGGGGCCCTGGAACCATATTTTGGGAACTGCTATTTTAGAGGATCATAAAATTAATTTAGTGGCTCATGGTTGGCATTTATGCAGTGGAATGAAATGAAATGAAATACAGTGGAATGGAATGGAAAATAAAAGTGCATTTTATAAAGTAAGGGAAAACTTTTGAATGAAATTTAATTATGAGTTGCGGGAATATGAGTGTGTTTGTGAGCATGTATATTTTGTTACAATCCAAATTATTATAAGAGCTTGAAATTTACATTCTCAAACTGCAATTATGCCAGATTTATTTCATATTGGTATGAAGGTTAGATTTTAGATGGAAAATAAAACAGATAAGGATAAAAGTTACCCAAAAATATCATTGAGAGCCTGAGTTAGATAATGCCACAAACATAAAGAGCCAACTGGCTCAAATAATGAAATCTTGGGTATCTACGATGAGACTAAAAGTTTGAATACTTAGAATGAAGAAAAACCTCCACTGCCAGATAAGACGGTCACCAATTTTAGGTCATCCTTTCCTCAAGTATATCTGTGTCTCATATTCTAATAAATACATTATTCTTTGCAGTTACTTTAGTAAAATTGTGACCTCTTTTCTTCATATCCTGCTGAGTAAGCTTGAAAAGGCACAATCACCCGGTACTATTTCTGCCTTTCAAGCTTAAAGACCTGTTGGGTGTATGCCCTATAGCTGTAAGTGACTTGTGGCCAAAATGAGAATACCATGGAGTAGAAGCTCATTTTCAATCCCTGGTTTGGCATTTTATACAAAAAGTCTTTATCAGTCACTTTAACTTTTATCGAAATAGTAAAACTGTATTCCCATCATGAGAAAAAAACTGCAGTTTGAATCACTGAGTGAATTTTAGTTAGGGAGCTTTGAATGATTCTCCTTCACTGATCTCTGTTTGGGAAACTTGGGTGACTTAGAGCAGAATGCACTTCTCAGGCTGCTCTGTAATGTGCAAATCATTTCATGAGTGGCAGTATTTTTTTTTACATCAGATGTATTATCTCATGAGTGCAAGGACTGCATATTTTATTCTTTCTCTATTCTCACATTACATGCCATAGTTTTTAGTATGTAGGGCTCAATATATAATGTTAATTGATTCTCTCACTACAAAAGCCAGAAATCTCCTATAACCATAGTGTTTATCCTTTAAATCCACTAAAAATAATGAGTGAGATAAATAACAAAAATATGAAGCTACAATTATAAAAATTAACCTCTATGGTAAAGATTTGGTTTAACACAGATTTTTTTCCTACTAGGGATTAACACATATAATTTTCTTACATTGCCCTTGGGATGTTTGAGAATTTTTAAAGCCTTATAAATCATGAAAGATAGCACCATGGTTTATATTTTTCACTTGAGTGTTAATTCTGTACTTACATTATTTTTGTTGCGTTAGCACAACTTAAAGAGATATTGGAGGAGGTAATGATTCTGCTTCACTCTGGGTTAGTGTCACTTCACATAGAATATTACATTCTGTCTGTTCTTAGTACTTTTTTGTGATACGTAATTAATGAAGAAAGAGGAAATGTTGAACCTAAACAAAGATATGACTCCTGAATCAGATAACTCTTTTTAAGAGCAAAAAGGACTATGTATTTAGTAGGCATTCCTTTCTTGTTGCAGAAATAGAGGATTAAGCTGATAAATCTTTGAGACAGATGAGAATCATATATAGATACTGTAATTAGAAAATCATTGGCTCTTGCACAACTGTCTTCCCTAGTAAGAATTGTGCAATAATAGTTCATGTATATCTCTGCACCTCTCTGAGCATTTGCTCTGGCCAGTGTTTGCCACTGCCTTTGAGAGAGTCAATCTGATTAGTTTAGCTAATAATTGTTCTGCATTTGGGACAGATGATCGCATCCCTGGCCACTTTAAAGTTGCAAGTCAGCCTCTACCTGAAGTGCATTTGGATTAAGTCATTGCTTTGGGTATAATAGATTCAGTGAAAGGATCTCTGAATAGGAGATAATAGTTATTTTTCTAATTGAAAAAGGAAATCAGACACGAATACACCATGACAAAGATAACCAGTACAGATTGTCACATAGAATGAATACTTAGTGATAGAGCCAAAGGACAAGGACACTGAATTCAGTTGCAGTTTGTGCCCTGCACAAGGGCATTTAGCTGAGAAGGCAAATGGCAGTTGATTTTCTGCTGGTGATAAGTTTATCATCAAGTATTGCCTGTAAGTCAGGGGTTCCCAACCCCCGGTGAACCAGTTCTTTACAGCCGCTCCCAATTGCTTGCATTACTGCCTGAGCTCCACCTCCTGTCAGATCAGTGACAGCATTAGATTCTCATAGGAGCGCAAACCCTATGATGAACTGTGCATGTGAGGGATCTACCTGACCTCCTTATGAAAATCTAATATCTGATGATATGTCACTGTCTCCCATCACTCCTAGATAGACCATCTAGTTGCAGAAAAACAAGCTAAGGTCTCCCACTGATTCTGTATTATGGTGAATTGTGTGTTTATTTCATTAGATGTTACAGTGTGATAATAATAGAAGTAAAGTGCACAATAAATGTAATGTGCTTGAATTATCCAAAAGCACCTTCCTCTCCAATCTGTGGAAAAATTGTCTTCCACAAAACCAATCCCTGGTGCCAAAAAGGTTTGGAATCACTACTCTAAGTCACTGTGTCTCTATGTGGAGGGGACTTATTTTCCGCTTCCCACAAAAGCAGCATATAGATTGGTGGCAGCCCTGGGTAAATGTAGATCAAAGCCACAATGAAGCATGTTTCAGGCAAACATAAAGGATTAATATTGACATGTATTTAATTCATGGCCTCTTTATTATTTAGCCACATGAGTATTGAGAATTTTTTTTAAGTATAAACCTTTCCAAACGGGCATATAAAAATATACACATATTTAACATTCAATTGTAGGTTGTTCACAATATCCTTGTGTTAATAATTCCTCTTAAGAATTCTTTGTTTCATAACAAAGAATTTTTATTTTTGTGTGAATAAACTAAATTATAAGACTTAGCTGGTTACAATTAATAATCCTATTTTGAGTCTCCAGGATTTCTCTTCCCTCTTAGTGAAATACCCAGTTAAGGAAGTGATTAATATTAAGATTCTCTTTGGGAAAATCAAATGCATATAGTTTCCACAAAAGGATCCATTCTGGCAAATTGGTAGGGTAAGCAGTGGGCAGGGACACTGCTATTTAAAGGAAAATAAGAAACGAATAATTGTTCTGTAAATGAGTAAATCTGTGTTTACATTACATTGAGAAAGAATTTCTAATAAAAAAAAATCTTTAAACACCAACTGTATAATATTTACAGAATGCTAAGAGGAGACTCCAGGACCATTTTCAAAAGAGTGTGTGTGTGTGTGTGTGTGTGTGTGTGTGTGTGTGTGTGTGTTGTGTGCATGTGTTGGAGGGAATTGAGTGTAATAAGTGGGATGAGAAAGGTGTAAGTATCATAAACATAGAATTTGAAGGTGTGTAAAAATATAAAGAGGAAAAATGAAGTGTTTTTCAAGGAAAACTTAATTATCTCCTGAAATATTTATTTATTTTTAAACCCAGGAATCCAAATCATTGAATTTCTGTCACTTGTCAATAGTAAGCATTAGGATTATGTTACTCATACTGCAGATATTTATTAGCTGTCTACTATACACTAATTTGGGGGGTGAATATTGAGATATAAAACAATCGGTCTTACTTTGAGGAACTTTCTTTCAAGCAATAGAAAATTATATTTTCAAACATGTTAGGACAATATAAAATTGAAATTTGTAGATAGACCCTTTTAAGTCATCACAAATCTTGATTAGGGCAAAAATTTTACAGTCACTTTTTCTTGCAGGACAAAGAAAAAATCCCTAAAAATATTGTGATTTTCAAATATTTTTGGTTGTGTTAGAAAAAAACTATAAGAGACATATAAAGCAAAGCTCAGAAGAAACAATTTATGGAAACAAATATAATGGGTAATGTGGTGAAGCTGTTCTTTTTAGACTCATGGAAGGATTTCGATCATTAAAAGAGCTCTATTGTATCTAGTAGCATAAAATGCAAAGATTAAAAGGGTGTAATTCAATAGTAGAGCTCCACAACATGTTTTAAATAAAATGACCTTTAGTTTAAGTTTTTAAAAATCTGTAACAGGAGTGAATTTTAAAGATTTCGTTATTTGCTCTTCTTCAGCTGATCTGAATGATTTTTTTTTCTCTAAAGTATGATTAACATTCAAAGTTGGAATCAAGAATAATTTTTTTGTAAGGTCTTTTAAGTGTTTGGATATTCTGAGGTTTCCATTTTACTGTTCACCTTAAGATAAATTAATTATTTTTTTTTATTGGTGTTGGTATGTTTTGCTGTACTTTGGAACTCCAAAGTCTGTAGTAATGTGGTTGAAATGTGGGATGCCAGATGCTTTGATTTTACTGAAGAATGTCCTGATAATACAAAATATAGGGTAGTGGGCTTTCATTACTGCTGGGGTTCAGAAAACAATATCACCAAATGAAGGCCTTAGCAGCAGCCTCAGAAGCTAAAGTTTTTCTCTAACCTTCTCCTGCCCTCTTCTCTCTCAGTTCCATTCTCCTTCAGGTTAGCCATAGAAACTAGAATCCCTCTTCCCCAAGGCAGGTCACGGAAACCAGAATCCTTTTTCTCCAAAGCCAGCCATAAAAACCTAAAAATATTACTCTAACTTTCTCTCCACCTTTCTGTGTGAAAACTGGCCCATAAAGAAATTATCTGATGTATATTGTTCGATCACAGATACTAAAACTCCAATTCCAGAGGGTCGTGTACTGTACCAAGAAGGAAAGAATGCAGGTTCAGAAAGGCCAGGAAGAATTTAGACAGACAGACCTCCCTGGGTTTCCCTGCTTAATCCGTTAGCATTAGTTCTTGCCCTTTTATCTGCACTGCTGTATACACTTTGTTGATCATAAGCATAAAAATGGACAATTTCCCCTTTATCTTTGGGTCTTCATTCTGAAGGCTCCCATATATACATATTAAATAAATTTGTATGCCTTTTCTCCTATACCTCCTTCTGCACTTCTCCTTGGCCTCTACAGTACTTTGCCCCAAACCAAAGCTTTGATCTAGATATAGTCATAGAATTAATAGATTACAAAGTTGCCTCACTTGTCCTAAATTTAGATCTATGTACAGATTTTAAAACTTTTTACTTCCCAAGTGCTTTGTAACATTCATGAATAAACTGCTTCAATTGTAAATAGTTTGGAGAGATCCAAATAGTATCCTACTTCTTGATTAATCCTTTCTATTTCCAGTACAAATCTTTTCTGAAAGGTATTAATACCCGATAAGAGCCACTGATAAATGACCATCATAAAATAATAGTGTGGGTAAATTCATCAAGAGAGTTTATGATCATTTAATACCAACCAGCATTTATTCATCATTTACTCTGTGTATGACATTTGAGATAGCACGATGAGAAAATTAATTAAGCAGTATTTTTTTGAGTGCCTGCTTTGTGCCAGGCACTGTTCTGGACTGGAAATGCAGAGCAAAAGAAAAATAAGATTTCCTATAAGTCTCATATTATTGAGGAGAAAAAAAATCAATGAATTAATATATTAATTAATGATTAGTGCCCTGCAGGAAATAAAAACAGTATAAAGAGCATGTCTGACTTTCAGTTGGATGATCCAGCAAGATATCTCTGAGGACAAGAGTATTGAAAGGCAGGAAGGGGATAGCCATGTGCAGTTCAGGGAGAACACTTCCGTGGCCAGTTTGTTAAATATAAGGGCACTAAATTGTGACAAGGCTTGGAGTGTTCCTGGGATCAGAAGGTGAGGGTGGAAAAGAAAATGAAGTTTAAGTAGAAGTAGACAAATAGGCCAGGGTAAGGAGTTCAGGTATTATTCTAAGGCAAACAGAAATTTATCAGCAAGCTCTAAGTGGAAGAGTGATATGACTCAACATAGAACAAAGAAATGACCAGTGGAATTGGCAAAACATAGATTACTGGTGTCTTTAAACACAAGGATTCCTGATGTAATAGGGACAAAACTCAACTGTTACATGTTGAGAGGAGAATAGAAAAGAGGAAATTGAGAAAATTTTGTTTGAAGAGGAGCAAAGAAATGGGGCAACCCTATACAGGAATTTAGATAGTTATTTTTTTTAACTAAATGTAAAAATATAATACAGCATTTCTGAATGCTGATGTGAACAATCTAGTAACAAGAGAAAATTTGTGATTTGTAAGAGTGACTTAATTTCAGAAACAAAATTCTTGAGTCAGAAAAGGAAGTGGATCCAGATTACTACCAGAAGAGTTAACCTTGACATCTTATGGGAGAAGAACATTGTATAGAGAGAGCATGGATGCAGATAGAGGTGGGCTGGTGGAATTGAGGGTCAGAAAATAGAGTCCATTTTGGTCACTTCAATTTTTCTCTGTTATTAATGGCTGATATTAAGTTAGTAGACAGGCTATAAGAGATTTTAGAAGATGGAAAAGATGAATACAAATATTCAGTATCATCAGCAGGCATATTAGTAGTAAATTGTTGCAAGCATTATATATAATTTTCAGATGCAGATCATATTCTCTTGATTGGATCATGCACAGAAATGAAAACATGATGCACAGAAGCCTTTGTGCATGAGAGAGTCAGAGAGAATGGGTAGGAACAAATTTTCTGAAAAGTTTTGCCATCATCCTTTCCAGAACCACCTGTCTACCTATAAGAAAGATTTATTAGTTTTATTTAAATTAATCCTAACTTTCTAACCTAATCCTCACATTTAGCATTATCCCATTTCCTAAAATAAAAAGTTAGCCACCAGGGAGCTTCTTAATGGTTTATTGAGAGATGTAATCATTACCCATCAGCTCTATGCTATGTTAAAATTGCCATGCTAAGTTTATTTATATATATTTTGTTTCCATAATGTTAGCCTACTGTGAAATAAGCAAGGAGAAAAACTAACAGAAATAATACAGACTCAATTTCTAGAAAAGACCTTAGAAATGGTGCGAGTTACCTCCTTTGGCCAAAGAGGTAAAGTGCCCAGAGGGAAAAGTGACTGACTTACTCCACTGTTAATTGCAAAACCTGCAAAAGAATTTTCCATTTATAGCCTTTTACCCTCTCTTCCCACTTAGTACTAGTTTAGGGTAAATAATTTCTTTGTTGAAAACCATAACTGCTCTATAGATGCACATGTCCTATTCTATATTTTGGGCTCTTAACGATTAAAGATATTCTTCCAGTTTTCCAGAACATTATCAGTCCCTATGCTTCCTTAAAGGACTTAGCTAATGCTAAAGTTTTAAATAAGAAATATTATATTGGGACTGTACTCAAACCATGTAGGTATGGATTTAATTTAGGTGGCTTAATGTGATCATAGAATTCAGATGAGATGATGAAATTAACTAAACTCTTTCGAAAGAAAAATGTTAGAGGAAACACAGATTGAAATCACTTTAAATGAGTCTGTCTTAGAAAATTTTAGTTATAAAACACTAAAAGAGTTCATATAAACCTATATTGTCTTTTAAGATTAAATGTGTTTTATGTCTCCATTCAATTATCAGAAATTTAATTTGTGTATCTGAAGTAGAATTAACAAAAGACCACAACCTAACTTAGGATTGAAATGGAAGATATAATGGAGGAAAAATTTTAAAAATAGACATTGAAAGAAACATTTACGTAAAAGAATTTTTAGTATTTAAAATGATAGATTGGAGAATGACATTTTAACACCTTATTTCTCAGTTGACAGTTTGATCTTATTTAGAGCTAAGTATAGGAAAGATTATTTGCCAAAGCAAAGTATGCAGTTCGAATATCTCCAACAGAATGATATCTGATAGCAAGTTATTAGAGTTAGAAAGGGGTGCTGTCCTGTTAAATCAAACTATGTTATTATTCACTTTTTAAACAATAAAAAAGTTTGATTTATTAATGCAGATAGCTGTTATAGCACATTTTTCAAGAAAATTAAAATAGATTCCTCTTATCCATTAATTTCCATTACTACCCATTAATTTCTCCCCACTGGCAGCCAATCTACTCATACATTGGCTTCATATTTTCTATTAACTGATATTTATTTAGCAAATCCCACTCTCAATATTAAATGGCAGGCACTAAATTTTTGGCAGTCACATTAAAATGGAATTTCTAACTGGAAGGAGTAACATAATAGGTAACATAGAATGCCTTTCTAATGTAATGCCCATTAAGACATCTAACCTTCTGAAGAGAGCTGGAGCTTGTGCTCTTTTCCAGGGATGTAACCTTTTCCTCATCATGCCTAATAAATGCCCAGGGGAAAAAGATAATAAGCCCCTCCATTATTGTCAGCAGAAGGCTAAAGTAACAGGCTAGACTTACAGCCTACAGGAATGCTATTAATTGCAGATGTTATTAGTTTTTTTTTTTTTTTTTTGAACTGTTGGGATTGGGGGAAAAACTGATGTGGTGCCATGCAGAAGACTTAATTGACTTATGGGCAACTCTGTTAAGAATATCCAGCACCTGACATTTTATAACAGCTGAGGATCATACAGATATGTCATTATTTTCCATGTAAGATATTAAGTGCTTTAGAGATAAATGAACTTAAAAAGTCATCTTACTTTTCAAAAAATATTGAATATGAAGTGTTCAAAACAACTGGGTTAATTAAATAACATTTTTATAATAGGTGAGTTTTATTTTTTTTATTGCTATTAGTAAGATAATAAGAAAAACTGATAATACTGTACACAATTTTTTATTTTTACTAGTAAGGTGCAACATTAAAAAATTGGAAAATAAAAATCTATGGTGAGAGAAGGCAACATAACATGGAAAAGTAGTAGTAAGCTATTTACTGGTCTCATATATAAAGTTTAATATAAATACATAAAACTAAAATCTTGTATGTTTACATAAAACGCCTAAAAAATGATGAACACTAGGGTCAATTTTAACTAGAAAATCACACTTTTAAATTTTTAAGGGTTTCCTTTAAAATAGCATAATGTTTTCTTTATTTTTTTATTGTTAATACAGTCATTTATGAATAAAAGTTACTAGGATCTGCTAATTTCTTGTCAGCATTAAAAACCATGAGTTTTATCTAGCCAAGTATGAGCATAGCATCAAAATATCCGTAAAATACTTTATTTCCATGAAATTGTAGAAAAAGCAAAACTTTTAAAACCATTCAGGTAAAAGTAAATGTAAGCTGGGCCATTAGATAATTATTCTAAGTCACATGTCAAGTATTTAAGTTTTAATAATTTAAGTCAATTAAAAACATGAGTTTGAAAATTATTATTTTTAAAAAATCAAATGGTTATTATGCAAAATGGTCTCAAATAATTTTTTTCCTCCATGCTTGAAAGTTATAAATGTTTGTGTCTCTCCTTTCATAGTGTTGCATTATTACAATGTGTTACTTTTCTAAATAGTAATGAGCTAATATTCTCCTTTCATAGAGCCCTAAGAATTGAAGTGTCTCTCACTGAGGTAAAAACATTAGTGTCGAAGAGTTTGAAATCTCCTTAAGATAAAAATAGCTGCAATCATATAGTTACATATTGCATCTGTAAATATGTATGATACAATATATCATATCTACATATATTCATATGTGTGTGTATATAATTGTGGTATTATGTTAGAAGTTTCATGATATTTGAGGGAAGAATAGAATGGCTGTGACTCTCGTATTTCTTCTCTCTCTTAATTGATACTGTAATAGATTCTTAGTTTAATGAGAAGTGCATCTAATGTGTTCTTGCTCTTAAAATTTAAAACTGGAAATTATATGTGTATTATTTCATTCTTATCTTTAAATGAAGTTACACAGGCTCAACAAAAATTCCAGAGTGTGTTGCCTACTTTCCATATTTCACTCCTCTGACTTAAAAAGAATATTGAGCACTCAGATAAGCATCAATGGGAATTGTTTTCTTAAATGACTTAATGGAAGTTGGAATCAGATCACATTTAATACCTGATTATTTAACAATGCCTTTAGGTGGGGATGTAGCTCAAGGTAAAATTCCACCTGAAATAAAGCGTTTATGAATATCTGCCACATGATAATCTCTATAGAAAATTGGATCTAAATGAAAAGTTGTCATATTCATGTGAAATGAATTATACTGAAGTGTGTTTCTCAAAAGAAGTTTACAGTGCTTTTACGAATTGTGAAATCCTTTTGGAGACAAAGTGGACACAATTATTTCGTACATTTGAATATCTGTATATTAGGTTTTCATGATAGGACACATTTGAGGGAAAGGCAATAGTTCATCTTTTAAATGAAAAACCAGATGCATTTTCATGTTCACCATCTTCAAGGATAGAAGGTACAGAATGCAGATTTTCAATACTACAGTAGACGAACCAAACAAACACTGGAGACTAAATTATTGATTTACTGGTCACCGGTCACCTGACACGTAGGGATTTACTTTGAAAATGGTCACAGTTTTCCCATTGCTTAGAATAAAATACCGCTTGACTCTAACTCCAAACATGGGTCTTAGAATGGCAGAAAGTTAGAGATGATTAACAACATGAGGTTTTCCTTTTATTGATACAATTTCAAATGTATCAATAGTTGAGATGACAAAGATTTTGTAATCTTTGTAAATAGCATAACTGGATCTTAAGACCTTCATTTCCTATTCCTCTGCATAGTAGGCAAAAAATTAAATGCTGACTAACATGTTGCTCTGTTTTTACAAGAGAAGGAAATGATATAGATTTGTATTATTTGAGCTCAAATTAAACTGGACTGATGCCTAGTGCAAGAATACTGTAATTCATTAAACAAATACTTACTGAGTTGGCTATTTGCAGGACATTATTTATAGTGAATTGAAAGAAGCATTTTCTAAGTTATTCAATAAATAGAAGAAATACATTTATTCAAACACAACTTTCCTTAGATAGATATACATTCTTCATGAACAGAATAGAGGAATCTGGTTAAAGGTAAGGCTGCTATCAGTTAGTCACTCTGCTACTTCATATATTCAAGGAAAGAAATCACCATATCTTCCTTAAACACATATGTCAATGCTTATATCTTTCTCATTCAGGTAGACTGGCAACACCTCCATGAATAATGATCACTGAAGAATTTTCTGTGTCACGTGTGTGCAAACACATGGTTCAAGACTATATACTTGCAAGATAAATTCATCAATTAGGAAAAATTAAAAATAAAGCATTTGGAGGAAAGCTAGAAAGAAAGAAACATTAAAGAAACTACTATATATAGTTTCCTCAGTTTCTATTTGACCATTATAGAATGTTTTCAGGGAGTGAAAGGAGGAAAAGTGGAGGGGAGAAAGAAGGAAGGAAGGAAAGAAAGATGGAAAAGGGAAGGAGAGAAGGCAGGCAGCTGTCCCACTTTAGAAAGGCCAGGTCTGAGCCTATGTTTTGTTGTTGTTGTTGTTTGTTTGTTTGTTTTTTAACATCAGAACAATCTTAATAGGCAGCAGCATCCTGGCAGGTGTTTTGGTGAAGTAAAAATGGACAGATTAATGAGGCAATTCCTAGTCAGATTAAAGAACAAAAAGGGAAGTTCTTCACTTGCAACATATGCTGTTATCAACTTTGTGTACAATTAAGGCAACACTTGTATACTCTTAATGTGAAGGGAATAGAGTTTCTTTTCCTTGAGAAAAATCTGTTGTAAAGTAACTGTTCCTATAACTTATTTCAGAGAGACGTTCACTAATTCCTAGAAAAAGCCGTGTTTGTACAATTCCAAATGTCTTGGCTATATTTTTCTGAATGTTTTCTTTAAGGCTAAGCATATGGAACATGTTCAGTACTTGCTGGTTGACTGATAATTAATGAAACCTTAGGGAGCCCTCACCTGTTGTCTGGAAAATTGAGATCATTTGGGAGCAAAAACTTAATTGAATGCAGGGCTGGTAAACTTGATTTCTTGATGAAGCTTAATTTGTTTTTATAGTCAACATTAATGAAAACTCAAAAAACTAAAGGCAACTTATAGCAAAAATTGAACATCAGAGGCAAAACTAATAGGTCACCATCAACATAAGAAAGCACACATAAGACAATGAGATCCCTAATGTAGATAACGGGGTGATGGATGCATCAAACCACCATGGCACGTGTATACCTATGTAACAAACCTGCATGTTTTGCACATATAACCCAGAACTTAAAGTATAATAAAAAAATACAAAAAAAAAAAAAAAAACACAAGACAATGAGATCCCATAAGCTTATAGACTGGGTCTCAGGGCCTTGAACACAGTTACTTTGAAAAATTAAACAAGCAAACCAAGCACTTGGCTCTGTGAATATAGAGGGAAGACCATTAATGTAGAAGGTATAATGTATGGAGGCTAGGTTTAAATTTCCATGGAGCACCCTATAATAGGATGCCCATCACTGGATTGTTCTGATGTTTTAAAGCATTCGGCTAGAGCTTGCCTAGCAACTACTAAGAAAGAAACAGAGGCCTCAAGGGAGACTCAGGAAGATAATCAGAATTTTAATTGGAAAGTAGATAGGAAAAACAGTGACAGGGAATTACAAACTGAAGGGAGAGGGGCTTTTGTTAATATTAACTACAGGAACATCACAATTGTGGAACAGACAGAGGTAAAGAATACATTGGCACACCGTTTGTTATTTATGCAATTATGGGAAACTCAATATAAATGAAGGTGAGAATATTCTGTTCATTTGGAAAATATTCAACAGCAGTCTCAGATAATTCATATGTGAAAAGTTATTTTAAGGTAAAATGCCAGTTTATTCTGCAAATGCTTGATATTTCTTACATTACCTATAGTTTTTATTTAATGTTTTTCTTTTTCTTTTTTTTTTTAAACAGCAGGCCTAGTCCAGAAATTATCCTCAATTGTAATAGCTAATAGAAAAGCTTCTAGATTTTCAAGTGTAACAGATGGTAAGCTAACCCATTTTGTGGAGAATAGGTTTCTCTCTCTCTCTCTCTCTCTCTCTCTCTCTCTCTCTCTCTCTATATATATATATATATATATATTTGTGTGTGTGTGTGTGTGTGTATATATATATATATACACACACACACACACACACACACACACACACACACACACACAATGATAATATTCTTATGAGGAAAGGAATTAACAAAATCTCTCCTTGTTGACCCTGATTCAATATCACAAATGCCAAATCTGGATTCTCATTTTGGGTCATTTTGGGCCACAAGTAGAGAGTACTCTTGGAGGAACCAGAATCATTGGTTAAAATGTGTGATTTGATTGGCCATGTTCATAGATTTTTCTCCAAGTAGCATAGCTGAATCCAAATGAATCACATTATAGCTTTTCTTTTTCAATTTATCTTTCTAGATTTAAGTATTCCCCATTACTCTATCTATAAAAGTCTGTGTTTTTTTCTAGCATCTTTGTTTTGAAGACAATGAACCATATGATTAGATCAACATCTATACCCTGGATCAGTATAATGCAGTTATTTAAAGCAAATGATGAATCCATCTCATATATAACTCTTTTTTTCTAGTGGCTAGAGTATGTTTATTTCTTACAGTGTGATCTAAGAATCAGAAGCATCAGCATCACCTCAGAGCTTGCTAGAAATCTTAGGCCCATACCTACTGAAAAATAATCTACATTTTAACAGGATTTCCCATTAATTTGTATACATGTTATCATGTAATTATTTGTAAATGGGCCTCTATCATATATGCTTGAGTCAATTCACAGGATTATTGAGAGAAACAAATATCATGGTAGATGGGAATAAATAATTATTTCTCTGTCAATGAATATATCTTCTTTAAAGTCTTATCTCCATATCAGCATATTTGTAAATGGTGAGTAGGCAAAAAAGTCACATGTTCATTTGACCCAAATGTTACCTAATTTTTACAAAAACTTATATAGTACTCACCTGAAAATGATCATGATGGGACCAGTTTAAGGATTAACAGAGACAATTGCTTAAGTTATATGAGCTTTATATCCTATTTTGACTTCTAAGTTCCAAGTTAATTTGTGAGAACTTCGTAGAGAACGGTAATTTTCTTGGAAATATACAATTTTGGTTTTGGTGTATGTTTTTTGTGTTTTTATCGTTTTGGTTAACATCTTGTCTGCTAACATACAGGGAATTTCATTTGTAAGAAATATTATCTGGTTTTTATTTCTAAAATATGTTTAAGCATAAAGTATTCACATTTTGTAAAGTAATCTATACCAAGTTATTAACAAATACACTTTTTTGATATTTCCAAAAAAAATTGGCTGTGTATTTAAATGCATAATAGTGTCAGAAATGAGGAGAATGGGTATCATAAGAGCTAACTCATTCTCGCAGAGTCTTGAATGGACAGAACTGTGATTGGATTACAGGGGAAGCAAACAAATAAGAAAAAACTATATCTTCTAAATCAATGTGAAATGTTTCAGAAATAAGTTTCTATAATTCTTAATTATTATGAACATGATACTTTAAAAAACAACTTCTGAATCAATGTGAAGTGTTTTAGAAATAAATTTCTATAATCATTTATTACAGACATGATACTTTAAAAAACAACTTCAATATTTATTGCTTTTTAAGCATACTTTTTAGTTTTTTGGGGGGTACACAGTAGGTATATATATTTATAGGTACATGAGCTATTTTGATAGAGGCACACAATTGCTTAATAATCACATCATGGTAAATAGGGTATCCATCACCTCGAGCAGTTATCATTGTGTTACAAACAATCCAGTTATACTATTTTCGTTATTTTTTAATGTACAATTAAATTATGACTACCTAGTTACTCTATTTAGATTTAAACACAAATCTTTATTTTCCTTTTCAAGCAAGCTGTGGCAAATCAAATTTACTTTCAGTTCTCAAACTACAGTGTAAGACTGTAGCAATATATCTGCCGTAACCATATGTCCATTCAGTTCAGTTTATTCATCTGAACTGCTGTATGTGCTGTGCGTATTTGTGACCAACCTGATTTTAAGGTCTTGTTTCTCTTCAGAACGAACCATTATGCGTCATATTAGGGAAGAACTCTCATTCCTTAGTTTGCATGCAACTTCATAATTTCCAGAATAAAAATAAAATTCTACATTTATTTCAATGATAGCATGGTTAAAAGCAGAATAAAGTTCATTGGATTTCTGAGACTAAACTTGAACATTCCAAATACAATCATGAAAACAATCATGTATCAGTTTAAGAAATTAAAAGAACTTTAGCCCTGATTGTTTAAGCACATGATGCCAAAAGTGAAGCCTAGTTATAAATCTGTCTCTACTAGAGAGTAAAGAGTATACTTTCTTAGAAACTGTCTTGACCATATACTAGGTAGGAGAGCCCTAGCAGTTCCCTGATATGGGCCCAGATACAAAGTGTAAATATTCTGAGCACTCATTTCTGGCTGAGAGCTTCCCCAAGTTCACAGAAGCTAAAGGTAAATCCTAAGAGGAAGCAAGGTTTAGAAATTCATAGATTTGTGTGTTTCTTCTGTGGGTGTCATATATACTTCCTCCATTTAGGATAATAATATGTCTCTCCTGTTGTGCACCAACTTCACCAGCTTGGAGTTTATCACATTGTTTATTTTCTGTAATTCTTCTTTTTTAAGACTCCATTATTTTGGTCAAAACAGACCTTTGTAAATTTCAAATGGTTTACATGTGGAGTATATTTACCCTAAGGAAAGATGACTACGTTAGAAAAGTTACATTGCTAGGTAGGAAAGAAAGGAAAGGGGGGAAGGAGGATGGAAGGAAGAAAAGGAGTGATGAGAGAAAGAAAGCTTGGAAACAATTGTTAAATCCTTTGAAGAGCTTCTGTCTCCGTCTGATATGGAAAATTAGTGCCTTATGGAGGCAGATCTGATGTTCTCTTTCTCGCTAACCTTTTTATGGAGATAAATACCTGATGCTTAATGTTTATTTTCTCATTTGTTAGATAAGAGGAGTCCCAAGACATTTGTTACAACTTAAGAGAAAGCAACATGACATGCAAAAAAAAAAATTCTTTTGAGAACAAGGGAAGAGTCAAAGTAGTACTTTGATTTTGTTTTTCTTTTAATTATTTCAAAATCAGAGAATTTTTGTATATAAGAAAATGTATATAGAAGCAGTCCAGGACTGTAAGTAAATTTTTGAAATTTCATGTAAATAACTTTGTGATTTTGGGCAAGTTATTTAACTTCTCTGTATCTCAAGTTTTTGTTTGTTAAAACAGAATGTTAACATGGGTTATAAATAAATGTTATTTCCAGTTTTAATTTTGATGTCTTGAAATTGAGATCAGCACTAGATGGGTGCATATGTGTGCATGTATGTAACTTGGTATGTCATTCACATGCCATAAAATTTACTTTTAAAGTGTACAGTTCAATGCATTTTCGCGTATTCCCAAGGTTGTGCAACTATCACTGCTATCTAATTCCAGAATATTTTCATTATCCAAAAAGAAAACCCACAACCATTTGTAGTTGCTCTCATTCTTCACTCTCTCCAGTTCCTGGCATCTATTGATCTACTTTATAGTTCTATAGACCTACTCATTCAGGGCATTTCATGTAATGAAATCATACAACATGTGGCCTTTTGTGTCTCTCCTCTTTTACCTAGCATAATGTCTGAGTGTTGTAACATGTATTGGTACTTCATTTCTTTTTATAGCCGAATAATATTTGACTGTGTGAATGTAGCATATTTTATTCATCCATTCATCAATTGATGGATATTTCTGTTTCCATATTTTGCCTATTGTGAATAACTCTATGAACATTTATAAAGTTTTTGTGTGAACATATATTTTCCATTCTCTTGAGTATGTATTTAACAGTGGAATTACTGGGTCATGTGGTAACTATATATTTAATATTTTAAGAACCTGCCGGACTGTTTTCCAAAGTGGTTGCACCATTTACATTCTTATCAGCAACGTAGGATAAGAAAAATCTGCAATTTTTTCACGTTTTTGCCAACACTTGTTATTGTCTGTTTTTAGTATTATACTGATATCAAAGCTAGATAAAGTAACTTAAGAAATCTATAGATCATATCTCTCATGAATGTAGATCCAAAAATTCTGGATAAAAATTTAGCAAAGATGATACAACAAAATCTAAAAATGATACCACATCATGATTAAGAAGTGTTTAGAATGCAATGTCGGTTTAATGTTTGGAAACAAATCACTGTAATGGCAAACTAGAAATAGAAGGACACTTCCTCAACTTCATAAAGAAAGTTTATGAAATTCACACAGCTGCTGAGATCACACAGCTGCTGAATGATTGCTGACTGTTTTTCCCTTAAATCAAAAAGAGGACAAGAATGCTCACTCTTTCTGCTTCCATGCAACATTGTCTTGGAGGTTCTAGCCAGTGCACTTAGGTAAGGAAAAGAAATAAAACATATCCAGATTGGAAAGGAAGAAATAAATCTCTCTCTACTTACAGATGGCATTATCTTGTATATAGAAAATGCAAAGGAAAGTGGAGCTGATTAGTTCAGCATGGTTGCAAAATACAAGATCAATGTACAAAAATCAGTTGACTTTCTATAAAAATATCAATAAATACTCCATAAATGAATTTAAAAAAACAAGTTTATTACAAAAGCATTCACCAGTAATAGTTTTGTAAGGACATGTTCCTAGCCAAAGGAAGAATGCAAATTATTGATTTGTAAATAGTACGTATGTTAACTTTTGAGAGCTTGAATGAAGGCTTAAGATCCTACTTGACAGAAGCCAGTGTTGTTTGAGAGTTTTTGGTGCTTATACTTGCATCTAGTATTCTACTGGGTACACAGGAAGCTTATCAATATTGAACTCCAAAGCAAGTAATTTTATTTTGCAACTGTCTTCTCTGCTGGAAAAAGGAATCTCCTTTTCCCTTGACCACACTTTCTGATTAAAATATTTCCAAATCTTTCAGGAAAACTGTCCAATTTCCAAGATGGATGCTTTCAGAAACAAAACAAAACAAAACTTTGGCCCAGAAAGACACTAAGAGCAATTGCCCAAGACAAGTAAATAGAGGATTCTGATCTCTAGGGTTTTCTTAAAGATGTGCTGCAAGTTACTTTCTCAGCCAATAGAGAGGGGTGGAATGATTCCAATACCAAAAAACTAACTCTTGAATGATCCCTTCTTTTTTATTTTCATTTCTGAAATATTTTCCACTATTCTCAGTTCATGTTATAAATCATTTATAAGCCACCAGGACTTCAGGGCCAGGACGATAGCTTAACTTATGAATTACTCTATATATAATTTGAAATTTATTATAGTTTCATTTAATGTGGGAAAGAATTAGAAGAAAAAATTCACAAGAATTCAAACATAAAAAAATAACGAGAAATCACTTTTTCTCTCCTGGATTAAAGAAGGAATATGAATCCTTTAGTGTTTAGAATTTAAAACTTTGGCCTAAATTATTCCACAAATTTTGTACACATGATAAAGCCACATAATCATTTATTGATTGCTAATATTATGCCAGGCCTATCAGAAATGTGTTTCTTGAAGGATTTGTCATCTTATTGGCTTTATTGACATTCTGTGTTGGGTAGTTTTTTGTTGCAGGGCTATTCTGTGCATTGCTGTATATTTAGCCGCATCCTTGGCCTCTACTCAGTAAATGCCAGTAACATCTACTCCCAGTTATGATAGCCAAAAATGCCTTATGGGGCATAATGGCCCCTGGTTCAGAACTTTATAACCTCATAAAAACTTTATGTAAGTTATTATGATTCCCCTTTTACATCCTAAAAACGAAGCTGAGAGAGATTCAATTACTTGCTCAAGGACACATATAGTTGATAAGTGCCAGTGCCAAATTTGAAACCAGGCTTATCTTGATGTCTGCATGCATCATCCTCACCAACAAGTTCTTTTACTGAATTTTTATTTTTGATTACGGAATAGGGGGTTTACATAAGGGCACAAATCGTGAGAAAATAGTATTGCACAAAGAAGCCTTGGTAGTCACCACTGTGACATTCCAAGCATAGAGAACATTTTAGCTAATTTATTCTAATCCCACATACTCCCAATTCCATCTTTCATGGCATCCTTATTCATTCATATTAAGGGATACTATTGTGTGTAGCAAAAGCGTCAGCTCTGGATTCGGACTCCATCTGCTCCTTCATTTTAGGGAAAAGACCTGATTTTCCCATCTTTTAGCTTTCTTGTATGTAAACTGGGGCTGACGATATTGCCTCCTTATTGAGTTTGTTAAGATGAAGTGAATTACCATCTGTAAGGCATTTAGGCCAGTAAATGAAATATTGATGGAGCTCCATAAATGTTAAATCTTGCTTTTTATTTTTAAAATTTAATAATTATTATATATTTTTTGAGATAGTCTCACTTTTGTCACCCAGGCTGGAGTGCAGGGGTGAGATTTCACCTCACTGCAACCTCTACCTCCTGGGTTCAAGTGATTCTCCTGCCTCAGCCTTCTAAGTAGCTGGCACTATAGGCACGCACCACCACACCTGACTAATTTTATAATTTTAGTAGAGACAGGGTTTTGCCATGTTGGCCAGGCTGCTCTTGAACTCTGGGCCTCAAGCAACTTGTCCACCTTGGTCTCCCAAAGTGCTGGGATTACAGGCATGAGCCACTACACTTTCCTTTTAAAATTTATTTGTTTTAAGCCCATCACTCTAATAATTAAGTTACTAGTATTGTATATAGCAGTCCCCCCACCAGCCCTTACAGTTGGGGAATATGTTCCAAATCCCCCCAGTGGATGCTTGAAATTGCAGATGGTACTAAAACCTGCATACTATGTTACTCCCTTTCCATACATATTTATAACAAAGTTTCATTTATAAAATAGGCACAGTAAGGGGTTAACAGCAATAACTTAAAATAGACCAATTGTAACAATATATTTTAATAAAAAACGTGAATGTGATCTCTCTCTCTCTCAAAATATGTTAGTGTTGTGTACCTCTGGTAACAGCCACTTTGGAAAGTGAAATGGTGGATAAGGGAGACACCTGTATTAGCCTTGTTTACCTGGAAGGACTAATTGGACATTTAAAAAGGAATAATACCTCAAGAGGATCTGAGTTTGTAGAGTAGAGCTAGGCACTGGTTTTCCAATGCTGTTTTCTCACAAACATGTTTCATGTGTTTTACTAACTCAGCTCCTGCCAGGCAGATTCTGGGAAAACTGACTGTCCTCCCCAGTGTGTTAGAACTTGTTGGAAAGGTTACATAATTTATTCATTTATTAATTCAATTATTCACCCCTCAGTAATTATCAAACACTTTATATTTGCCAGATTCTGTGCTAAGTTCTGATAGAGAATGAAGTGTTGCATTTTCTATAAATATGTCCTTGGGAAGTATTAAAAAAAAAAAAGGCAGCTTCATTGCATCCATCCAAGAGAATTGCTTTCAGTCTCAACTTGCTATTATCTAGCTGTTTAGCATAAACAAGTTGCTTAACCTCTCTGTGCTGTCTACTCATATATAAAAATGGTACTGTTCTGCTGTTGACAGTTATATTTATGATGCTTTGACATAGCTTAAGGGAACATTTGAGAAGCTTTCACATGTGGTTTACTAATAAAATTTACTTTTAAGCTGCCATATTTCCAATGTCACTTTTTAAAAAGCCGACTTTAAAATTTTCCTCTTAAAGAAAGAGCACGATGGCTAAATAGATCATTGCATTAAATGCTGTGTAACCACCACTTATAGAATTTAACTCACTCCTCTGTAATTACTCTTTGAACTCCACCGAAGAGCTGTGAATATACACTGCTCGTGGCAGTCAGGCCCAGCCTTCCCTCTCCTGTTTTGTATTTACTGACACTTTTGTGAACAACAGTTTTCATCCTGTTCACAAATCTCTGGTTCATAATTATTTGCAGCCTTCATTTTATATGTTTTATGGTATGAGTAGTGACCCATGTCAGTTGTAAAGTTGTAAATGAAAATGTTACTTCCTTAACCAGACAATTATGTGAGAGTGTGTGTGTGTGTGTGTGTGTGTGTGTGAGACAGAGAGAGAGAGAGAGAGAGAAATATGAGTAGAAATGAAAGAAATACACCCTGTACCTGCTTCTTTCGCTTTTCTCACCTACCTAGCTATCTTTCCTCACTTGCTGCACCCCATGTGTAAGTGCCAGTTGAGTCGTTCTTCATGGCTAAATCTGTTTATCTCCTATAGCAAAAATGCTGTACACCAATCTCTCCAGGTCCTGGGACCATCCTGCATCCTGACCCAATTGGCGGTACCGTCAAGTCTCTCATTTTGCTATTCCAGTTCTGACAGTGAATTCTGGTTTTAGTAATAAGGACCTTTGTGAAGAAGCTCCTGTTGAGTGCCTAATTCATAGAAGCTCCATCTTTGCCTTGATTCACAGTTTATAAAGAACTGAAAGTAGGCTTTGCATGCCAGGTCTTATGACCAAACCTCTTTTGTCCAAGGTTATTCCTCCATCTTCCCTGCCTGCTTCTCTTCTTTCTTTGACCTCTGCCCACTGTTTGGTACTATACTGCCTGGACTACCTATCTACACATTCCTCTTTCACCAACATGGTGAAACTTCATCTCTACTAAAAATAGAAAAATTAGCCAGGTATGGTGGTGGGTACCTGTAATCCCAGCTACTTGGGAGGCCAAGGCAAGAGAATTGCTTGAACCTGGAAGGTGGAGGTGGACATTGCAGTGAGCCGAGATCATGCCACTGCACTCCAGCCTGGGTCACAGAGTGAGACTCCATCTCAAAAAGAAAAAAAAAATTGTTGGTTGCACATAGAAATACTGTAAGACTCCTTTTCCTTGTAGTAGTTTTTTTTTTTTTTTCAATTTAAATTTTTAGGGAGTTCACATGATGTATGATGTGTTTGATATGTCTTGATGACCTAAAATGCTTATGTCATTTGTTGCCAGTTATGAAAGCACAACTCTTAAATCAGTGAACTGAAAATGAGCTATACTTATTGACTACTATATTCTAGACAATTTGCTATGGGCTTCTGAAGCATTATATTGTAACAACCTCATAAGGTTTTCATTGTTCTCTGTTAGGAAAGTGTGACTCAGAGACATTGAGGAATTTGCCTAAGGTTACAATAATAAATCACTGAATCAGAATTTGAACTTTGTTCAATGGATCTGGTATTCATAATGGGTCTATACTAATGCTATTCTGCAATTCCGTCAGGAAGTGGAGATAAATTATTAAGGGAGAGTCAGAGCCTACTTCTTAACATTTCTCATTCAGTCTCCCATCCACCTGTCCTTTTTTGCTAGGGTAACAGTGTTCCTCTCTCTTAGTATTTTCTCCTCCATATATATTGATCGTTATGGACTACCTCCTGTGTAGACCACTCTACTAGGCATACAGTGGAGCACAAAGACACATCAGACAGGATTCGCTTCTTCTAGCAGCTTAAGCTCTGGTTGATGGGTCAAAACTTTTCCACTTAATTAATTAAAATGGCAGAGTATGTCAAATGGGAGGGTACAGTTGAAGCTCACTGGAATCTGGCATAGCTGAGGAAAGGGGCAATATGATTTAGAGTAGAAAAACAGGAGCTAGACTGATAAGTGATTTGCCACCAAATTGCACAGGCTGTTTGCTGATCTATTGCTGATCTGTTTATCTCACCACAGACATTTTGAAACATGCTTCTGCACCCTCATCAGAGGCACTTTGCTCTTGTAGTTCATTTTAATTTATTTTCTACCTTCCACTTTGAAAATAAGAACTCCATGGTAGCATAGATGATGCCAGACGTGTTTACCTCTCTGTCTCCAACACCTACAGCTGTGCCTACCATGTAGCAAGTTAATAATAAAAACTTATTGAAATAATTGGGCATGACAAGCAAAGACATTATTCATTCTGTTTTCCAGTTACTAAAACAGCTCATATTAAGGGATTTTACATAGTAGAATTCTCTTCTCTTAACTTACATGGTCCAATTAAATAAATAATATTTATTAAGTTTATAATTGTGTTGTATTTATGTGTTTGAGAAACAATATTTACTAAGTTTATAACTGTATTGTATTTATATGTGTGAGACCCTGTTTAATAGGGTCTCAGATTCAGTATATTCTTTTTATAATGTGTATTTATTCATGTACCATTTTGCTACTCTAAAAATGAAATTTATAGATAATCCAGGTAGATGAGATAGATAATATAGATTATATAACAAATTTAATTTTAAAAATCACTATAATTCCTTAATGGTAATATAAATAAGAAATATGAGGAAAAATGATTTTATAAAATTCTGTGTATCTCAGTATACAGATGTGCAGGCAGGTGGGTAATAGAAGACATAAAGAGATAGGTAGCTGCATTTACCTAAATGTAGAAGCATCATGAATATGAAGCTACATTTGCACACTAATGGAGGTGTGTTACATTGGATACTCACACTATGAGAGGTGTTACAGTTGGTGACATTTTTATTTTGAAATAGTGAAGAATTATTGGTAAATTTCCAAACTAAATACATTTTAAACTTCTCCAGTTTTACATAGTTGTAGCATTCTGAAAAAAATTAGTGACCTATATAAAAGTGTGCCAAAAATACTTGGTGTTCATTTATTTAAAGGTTGGTTCTAGACTCAGATAATTATGAACAAGTTATTCATCTAGTTGGCTACTTTGTGGGATATTTGAAAGCCGGATGGAGCATACTGTACCCTCCTTTGCATTATGGGACATTTAGCACTCCAACCCCTACTCACTAAAGGTCAGCACATCCTCCAGTCCTGTGAAATTCGTATATGCATATACAGTCATAAATTTGCAAGATTTGTGCCTCTGAGATGGTGAGAAATAAATCAGGAGCTAAGCAAAATTTGTTACTCTTCTGCCATTATTTAAGGTACACTTTTTTCTCTCACAATCTTATTTATACTAACACTGGATGCCTTCAGCCAGTCTCCTCTCATCCCATCCCCTTTTGTCCCTCATGTTGCCCCCAAGGCACATTGCCAAGAAGTTATCCTAAGCTGTAACCTATCCTTTCCAATACTTTGTCTCAAACTGCTGTTTTTGAGCAATTGAATACAATCTAATACATTAATTCCCAGTATATTACTAGTGACATATAGAGACGTCACATTTTTTGGCTGAGGTCAGAACCGAGGTCCTGAATAAATTTCAGGCCACTATCATTCTCCGCGAAAGAAATGTTTTGTTATATTAACTTTCCAAACAGCTTTGACATAATTTCACTAACCACCTATTACAGACTAGAACTCTCAGGTTATTTAATACCTCTGAGACTCTGTTTTCTTTCCTGTAAAATGGAGATGATAATTAGAACTAAAGTTATTGTGTCTGTGGATATTAAGCAACATATCCTTTGTATAAAGTGGTTAGCATGGACCCTAGTGCTTACGCTTACATTCTGTGAGGGCTTATTGTTACCAAAATGCTGTTAAATGTTGTTACCAAAATAACGTTACAAAAATTGTTGCCTTTCAACTTAGAATTGGGGGTGAATTGGAGTGGGGCACACTAGTAGCATTTAGTGCCAGGGATGCTACTTAACGTCCTAAAATGCACAGGATAGTCCCCTCCGAGAAAGGCTTATCCAATACAAAACGTTAATAGCAACAAAGGTGAGAAACCATGCTACATGTACGCCCCATTACAGTCTTCATTGTTAATACATGACTTTCAGACTTCTTTTTCTCTTTTACAGAAGAAATTCAGACACTTAACTGAGTTACCGTGTTTCTTCAATGAAAGGCAGCCTAAATTGTAAAATGTATATTCTGATAAATTTATTTTAAAAAAGAACTAGGTATATAATTTGATATGTATGGTTTTATCATTTATTTTTTGTTGTTATATCAAAAGCCCACACATTTCCATTTTCTCTTCTGTAGAGCTTTTCTATTTGAAGTATTTATGAAGCTAATACCTTGATACATGTTTTAAAAGATTTATAGACTCCAGAAAAAATGAATAAATGCAGCCACGATCCTAGATTTCCATGGAAAAAAAGAAACAAGTGGAAAAGCTTTGAGAGCATTTATGTGTTGCTCTAAACATCAGGACAGGTGACAGTTCCAATATCATTATTCTGTTTAGCAAATAGCTAGCATTTGCACAAAGATCCTTTTTAAAATCAATCTCCTGCCTTATGGTTATGTAAGTTAGCATGATATCCAGAGCATGATACAAACTCCAGTCAAATTGTAGTTTCCCCCAAATCTTCCTTGTACATATACACTTGCAAAAGAAATAGATGAGACATATAATACCAAGTAAAGTCTGTCTTTGGCTCTGGAACCATGCAGCTATGGAAATATCTAACCCGTAAAATACAAAGGTAGCAAATGTTAGTGTATGGCAAGTTCTGACTGTGCCAGTAAAATGCTTTCTGGAAAAGTTTGTATTTTGACCTCCTAATTTTTCCAAGATGTCAGTAGATACTTTCCTTACAGAAACAATGAGAAGCTCTTAGGTGAATGAAGGCCTGAGTAGGAATGAAACCACACAGTGTATGATGCTTAGAAACGTGTTACCATGGGAAAACATTGCAGGATGTCTGGATTGCACTAGGAAGAAGGAAAGTGAGAATGATTTTTTTCATTCTAGAGACAAAGCAGAATTACCATATCAGAATTGTGGCCTTCTCTGTCCCTTGTATTTCTCATTTTGATTTTATTAACTTTATTAATCATATTTTTAAAGAGTGTGTTTCAGTATGAGTATGTGTAGACTGTTCAGCCAAGTCTATTTCTTGATGACATTTTCTGACTCTTGGAAACATCAGAATTGATATGAAAGGTAAGTGACTAAATTAGACACATTTAAAACCAACCACACTTTCATCCTGTTTGTTTAACTAAATCCCTGTTCCAATTCAGTATTGTATGCTTCAATATAGTGATTTTTTTTCCTTTCCTTTTGAGCTGCAAGTGTTACTATGGAGATAAGAATACGTAAGAAAATTTTTATTTATAATTTAAATGAATTGGACAAAATAGTGACAAGAGGTATTTTCAGGTTCCTCTCACTCTGAAAAGGACCATCTGCTTATTAACAAATGCTGGACTAATTAATTATATATATTTCCTTGGGTGTGTAGAACAGATCTACCAGATTTCTGCTTCCTTGTTGTCAGCTTTTGTAGTAAGCCTTTTTTTGGTGTATTCCAGCAGATCCAAAATTGATGGATAAGTCATATTGAATTCATGGAAACACCTATTCAAGAAACTCACAATATTCTGGGAAATCTCCAAGGGAAAGTGTGACTGTTTTATTGTCCCTACTTGTAAATATCCTACTAGTTCTCACAAAAAAATTAAACTTCCAAATAAGTTCTATGCAGTTTGGTATGTTGAAGGGCAAATAAAAAGTAACTGGGCTCAATTAGTGACTGCCTGAAAGAGAGAGTTGACTATGATGTGGCTACTCTGAGGTTCCAAAGTGGTTAATTCTTACTGTTATTTTAGAAGCCTATTCTAAGATTAAATGGAGCAGTATGTATTACATGCTCCCTCAATCATCAGAATTCTAATGCTAGAGAGTTCTAAGGCAATGAAATGAACTCCAATAAATTCAGATCAAGCAGTGAACCTCAAAGGAGCAAACAAATTTGGCAAATATTAACCTGCCCAGAGTACTGATATTTTTAAAAGCATTCAATTATACTTTCCTTGCACAGTATATGTTAAGTGTGTTTTTTATTGCTTACTTTGCTATCTGGCTATTTTACTTACAAAAGATATCAAGGGATTAACAATGATTCTTGCATGTAAATACTTAGAATAATATCAGATATCATTTGTGAAATTTTGGATCTCTCCCAATTGCCATGTTATACTTTATTAATTCTGCCATAATATATAATGGACATATGATGAGTAAAAAGTCATCAATATTAAAATGCTAATAATTATGTTTATTGAGAGTAAAGAAAACAAAAATTACCTTAAGAAATCTTTTCAAGTGCATTTAGAGACAAATGGCTTTTATTTTTTATTGAAGAAATGTAGTGTCTGTGCCATATGCATTATATGCATGTCCTGGGAAGTGTGTTCTGAAATATTAATATATTTTAAAAGAAATAACTTGCTCAGATTATGTGGAAATGATTTTTAATGTATTTTGAGATAAACAAATATTTCATAAGTGGCAGTGGAATATGGGAGGAACCATATTATCTGTCTGAATAAATGAAGTCAATATTTTGGGGCTTATATAAACTTATCAAATGATACTCAGTGTGATGTGGAAACAAGTTTTTATTTTTTCACTAATGAGAAAAGATTTGCAAGTTTATAGTTAAGTAGATATTATACATATCTGTTTCACCAGAAATGGTGGTAAAACTTTCGTAGCTTTTATAAAATTGGTTTTATTTTGATACGTACTTTTGCCTAAGCATTCAAGGCAGAATTGCACTATTCCTCTGCAAGGAAATATTATGATGTTGAATTTCAATTGATGAATTTGAGGATCCAAAAATCACAAGAAGCAGATTCCTTGTCAGAATATAATCTAAGTAATATAATTAAAAGTTTATTCTGTCTAGTGTCTGTGCATCATGAATGGGTATGTTATCTTGTCTAGAATAAAATTTTTCAGTTCTCCATTGCTGTGCATGGGAAAAGAATGGTTATGATATTGAAATGAATAACTGTAATAACATATTATTACTTTGTTTTACTTCTTTTGAATTAGTAGGTATTTGGACTAAGAATATATTTTTAAATTATTCAATATAATTTATTTTAAAATAATAGTATTTATATATTTGAACTACAGTAGTTGGCAAATGTCTAATTTATTTCTTCATTTATTCATTCACCAAACATTTATTGAATGCCTAGTACATGTCAGGGATTATGCTGGACTGCTAAATGCTAGACAAAGGATATATTTTTCTTTATTTTCCCTAGATATAAGTTGATTTGGGTTAATTTATATGGTTAGCTCCAAAGGCAGATTCAACTTTTGTATAAAAACACATGAATAGACAAAAATGTATATCTTTGTTATGTAAGAAATTTCTGATTGCAAATGAAAGAACATTGAGAATTGAGAGAAATCATTACTCAGATAATCTCTGACCAGTAAGAGTTTGTAAGAAGAATAGGGCTGACTTTCTTGATTAAATAGTTAGTGAAAAAACCACCAGAAGAAACCCAATAATCAGAAAGAACAGGTATAGGAAAGTCATGAACTACGCAGTTCTTTTGCAACCTTCTTTCCTGATGGACAGTTTAAGCAATATTCAGCAAAAGCAAGAGTTGTTTGGATTTAATGGCTTTCAATGCCTTCAGCAAAAGTGTATTTGAGTCACTATGTCTTGATAGTAGCTCTGGTAGATAGATAGCTGCCTGTGATTTTTTTTTTTGATTTTTAAAAGTTTAAATCAGATATATTTCATGTTTGGAATATATCTTGCATCTTCTTTTTTAAAGTATATTGAGGTGAGTGTAATTTTCATATTGCTTTACATAATTTTATAAATTTGGTTGGGTTCCATAAAATTGTTTATAAGTAAAAGTTCCAATATAGTGATACACAAATGGATTGTGAGTAAATATTTAAAGAGTGTTTCAGGTCTCATGTGGTTAAAAATGTAAGTTTAGAAGGGCAGTTTTCCCACAACCAGGCTGAAAGAATGTAATTATTCAAAATAATCTGTATGACAGCATTTCCCAAATTTTTGGGGGGGGAGCTCTGTTAATTGGCTTCACCCACAAAATAAAGAATCCCAATAGATACACATTTGGGAAATTGGACAGATGTATACAGTTTATTTTATGCAGGACATCTTAGCATCTTTAGTTTATAATCATTCACTGTGAACCTCTGAAATATAGGTGTAAGTGTTCCACCCTTATTTGTCAAGAACTTCTTGATGAATATCTCTTTAGTACTAATGCTGACAGTATAATTAAACTCATGTTTATAGTGTATATCCAGCATTCTCAAACTTATTGGTGAAGGACTTCTTGATGAAATCTCTCATAACTAGTGTACCTTGGGTCTGACTTAACCAAAGTTTCATGTGGTTTGTATCCTCTGTGGTTATTCTAGAGTAAATGTGACTTCTAGGTACTTTAAACCATACAGCTGAAAAGAGGACCAATTAATAATAATAATAATAATTTATAAATAAATATATATTTGTTTCTTCTGAAATACTTTCAGATTTTGGAATCACTTGATTCTTACAGTGAAGTCATGTGGTAAATTCAATCTGTCATGGTTTTTCTAAATTGTATGTGAGGAAGCTGAGTAACAAGTTCAGAAACTTGTCAAGTTTTCACATCGGGTTTAAATTTCAGTGCCCATATCTAATATATAAATATTGATTTTCTAAGATAATACAGTATATTGTATTACTTATGAATTAGAGTCTAGGTCAGGGGTTAGTAAACTATGGCTCAGGGTTAAACAAACTATGGTGTGTAGGTCAAATCTGGCCTACTGCCTATTTTTTAATAAAGTTTCATTGGAACATAGCCATATATGTATCTATATATATATCTGTATATATATATGGCTATATATTTATATATTTAGTTTTTTTTTTTTTTTGATATGGTGTTTCACTGTGTCACCGAGGCTGGAATGCAGTGGCATGATCTCAGCTTATTGCAGCCTTGACCTCCTGGGCCCATGCAGTCCTCCCACCTCAGCCTCCCCAGTAGCTAGGATCACAGATGTACACCAGCATACTCAGCTAATTTCTGTGGTTTTTGTAAAGATGTGGTTTTACCATATTGCTCAACCTGGTCTCAGACTTGGGGCCCAAGTGATCCTCCTGCCTCAGCCTCCCAAAGTGCTGAGATTACGGGCATTAGCTAGTAAGCTCAGCCTGTATATTTATGTATTATTGATAACTGCTTTCCCATTGCAATAACAGAGTTGAGTAACTGCACCAGAGACTTTAAGTCTGGAAACTCTAAAATATTTGCTCTCTGGCCTTTTGTAGAAAAGTTTGTCAATCCCTCATCTAGATCATAGTCTGAAGTAGAGACTGGTTATAGATGTTAGAATGCTGTTTATATATGTCTGAGTTTATAGTACGCAATGGTTAGCAGAAAACACTGAAGTAATTCCCAAAAAAGAAACCTGCATTTGTACCGTTAGTGTAAATGACACTCATCTGTTAATTTACATGCATTCCTATGCATTAATTACAGGTTTTAGCACACATAGTGCTCGCTGAGTCTGCATCCTTCAAGCACAGGGTTAATTATTGCTTCTAGAGGCTTTAATCAAGTCCTTCTTATAGAAAACAAACAAATGATTAGCCTTTGCAGTACAGACATAAACAGGAATTTGACTCATGAATTTCCTAATTATACTGCACCATTTTGGAAATCAATTGGCATTCAGATTCTTGCTGTTACTCTGTATACAATTTCCTTTTGCCAGATAGAAGTATAGGATAAGAAAATTGTCGGTAAATATGTTCAGATTAAAAAGTTTGGTTTCATTTAAGTATTTTTATCCTGTTTTCTTATACAGAATAAGTAAATGGAAGTAGGAAAGTACATGGGTGTCTATTATTGATTAGCTACATGTTACATAATATATGTGATTCTTACTAATTTATTCTTAAAATAATCCTATGAAATAGATTCTATTATCTCCATTTTAAATATGGGGTAACTGAGGCTCACAATGTGAAAAAAACCTTCTCAGTGTCACGTTAGAGAGCAGTTTGTGTTGGAGTCTCTGAGTCTCCTGGCTTAGCTGTGAATTTCTTCACCAGGAGAGTTTATAACCCATTTTTTTAAATTTGTGTAACCAGTGCTAAAATTGATCAGGCCTTCTCAACCTTTTTTTCCAACATTTGCTTTTATTTCTGCACAACAATTGGCAAACTAAATACATATTTCTGCTTTTATGGTACCAGATTATCCTGCTTACTGTTTTGGCCAAGTTAAAAAACAATTCTAAAATAAAATCTACAAGTTTCTTTTAAATTCTGTCTAAACAAAAACAACAAAACCCTGCATATTTTGAGTGCTAAAGCCAATTTTGATTTTATCAGAAATGTAAGATGGTTTTTCATTTCTCCTTTCCAATTTGTTCCATCATTTGTCAGAAATCATATGCCAGGGTCTTCCAAAAATAATATTTGCTTCTTAAATAAATGTTGTAAGGAGTTGCTTAGAATGAGAAAATATAGTAAATTATTTTCTCTCTTTACTATTTTCTAACATATTTGACTGTTTCTGAAACATATTATTTTCTGAAAGTTATTTCACATCACATTTTTCTTTACCTTTGTGTGGAAGATTGATCTGGGCTAAGTTATCATGAGCTGCCTTTTATTTTACCAAAGCTGCACAGAAGCCCTCACAAACAAAAAATTCTTATTGGGGTGATTGCTTCTGATCAAGATCTTTACAAGGCCTGCAAGGTATTTCCCAGGGCACAGTTCTAGATGTGAACAGTTACATATAAAGAATCAGTTTGCTTAGGGTCATAATTCATTCCTAAGTTTTATAGAACATTTCCATCATTATAGAAGGTGCTGTTAGGCAGCACTGGTCTAAAAAGAGCCATAGATATGTCTTAGATAGTATGTCTTGTTGCCGAAACACTTATTAGCAGCTTAACTATCTGGACCATAGGTTTTTCATCTATAAAATGAAAATAAGACTATATTTGGTTTGTGCAAAAGTAATGGCAGTTTTTTGCCAGTAAAATTAATTGCAAACACTGCCATTACTTTTGCACCAACCTAATATGTGAAGTTCACATATTAGTTTATTTTCACACTGCTGTAAGGAACTACCCGAGACTGAGTAATTTATCAAGAAAAGAGGTTTAATTGACTCACAGTTCCTCTTGGCTGGGGAGGCCTCAGGAAACTTACAATCATGGCAGAAGGTGCAGGGGAAGCAGGGCATGTCTTACATGATGGCAGAAGAGAGAGAGCACAAAGAAGGACCACACACTTATCAAACAACCTTCTCCTAAAGATTCTATCACCAGAACAGCAAGAGGGAAGTCTGCTCCATGATTCAGTCACCTCCCACAGGTCACTTTCCCAACTTCAACACATGGGGATTACAATTTGAGATGAGATTTGGGTCAGGACACAGAACCAAACCATATTATTCCATCCCTGCCCCTTCCCAAATCTCATGTCTCTTTCACATTTCAAAACTAATCATGCCTTCCCAACAGTCTCCAAAGATCTTACCTAATTTCAGCATTAACTCAAAAGTCCAAGTCGAAAGTCTTATCTGAGACAAGACAAGTTCCTTTCTCCTATGAGCCTATAAAATAAAAAACATGTTACTTACTTTCAAGATATAATGGCGGTTTGGGCATTGGATAAATTTTCCCTTTCCAAATGGGAGAAATTGGCCAAAACAAAGGGGCTATAGACCTCATGAAACTCTGAAACCCAATAGGACAGTTATTAAATCTTAAAGCTCCAAAGTAATCTCCTCTGGCTTCATGTCTTATATTCAAGACACGCAGATGCAAGAGGTGGGCTCCCAAGGCCTTGGGCAGCTCCACTCCCAAGGCCTTGGGCAGCTCCAGTCCCATGGCCCTGTAGAATATGGCCCCTGTGGCTGCTTTCACAGGCTGGCGTTAAGTGCCTTCCACCTTTCCATGTTCATGGTGCAAGCTGTCGGTGGATCTACTATTCTGGGGTCTGGAGGGCAGTAGCCCTCTTCTCACAGCTCCACTAGCAGTCTCCCAGTGGTGACTCTGTGTGGGGGCTCTAACCCCATAATTCTCCTCTGCATCGCCCTGGTAGAGATTTTCTATGCAGTCTCTGTCCTTGTAGTAGACTTCCGTCTGGACATCTAGGTGTTTCCATACCTCCTTTGAAATCTAGGCAGAGGCTCCAAAGCTCAACTCGTCTTCTGTGCACCTGCAGGGCCAACACCATGTGGAAGCTGCCAAGGCTTGGGGCTTGCACCTTCTGAAGCCATGGCCTGAGCTGTACCTTGGCCCCTTTTAGCCATGACCAGAACTGGAGTGACTGAGATGCAGGGTGCCATATCTCGAAGCTGTACAGAGAATCTCAGCCCTGTGACTAGCCCATGAAACCATTTTTTCTCTCCTAGGTCTCCAGGCCTCTGATGGGAGGCACTGCCCCAAAAAATATGAAATGTCCTGGAGATATTTTCCTCATTGTCTTGGCTATTAACATTTGGCTTCTCTTTAGTTATGCAAATTTCTCCAGCAAGCTCTTATTTCTCTCTGCTTCCCTTTTCAACGTAAGTTCCAATTTCAGATCATTTCTTTGTTAACACATATGACTGTACGCTTTCAGCAAAAGCCGGGTCACATCTTAAATGCTTTGTTGCTTAGAAGTTTCCTCTTCCAGACACTCTAAGTCATCTCTCTCAAGTTCAAAATTCCACAGATCTCTAGGGCAGGGGCAAAATGCCACCAGACCAGTCTCCTTTGCTAACGTATAGCAAGAGTTATTGGTTAATTGGCTACTTTTGATTATTTTTTTCTTGTATTTTAATACAAGAGTTTATTAGCACAAAAACCTTAGAATTTCAGTTTCTCATCTAAACTTAATGTGAAAAAAACCGAAAAACTTTAGCCAAGTTTGACTTACTATCATTAATTAAGAAGTATGTAGGCCAGGCGCAGTGACTCACGCCTGTAATCCCAGCACTTTGGGAGGCTGAGGTGGGTGGATCACCAGGTCAGGAGATGGAGACCATCCTGGCCAACATGGTGAAACCCTGTCTCTACTAAAAAGTACAAAAATTATCTGGGCGTGGTGGCACGTGCTCGTAGTCCCAGCTACTTGGGAGGCTGAGGCAGGAGAATTACTTGAACCTGGGAGGCGGAGGTTGCAGTGAACCAAGATCATGACACTACACTCCAGCCTGGCGCCTGGCGACAGAGACTCCAGCCTGGTGCCTGCACTCCAGCCTGGCACCTAGTGACAGACTCTGTCTCAAAAGAAAAAAAAGTATGCAATTTGATTTGGTTTGTTATATGAAGTCTGCTTCTTAAGTAGTTTAGTTATTGACACCATTTCTTTTGAAGTTGTATTCAAAGTTGTGACCCAGAGGTCACAAGGTTATATTGTATCATACAATCTGGCCTTTGGTTTTTTTTATCTGTTAAATAAGATAATGTTTTATTTCTGTTTTGAAACCCTGAAGTTCTAAATCTCTTAAATTGTACTTTAAGTTCATTGATTGAAAAACGTAAATTAAGCCAGAATTTCAGGAGCCGTAAATAGAATTAAATAATAAATAGAAGACAATTCTGTTTTTTAGGTCTGTTTATTTAAAGTCAGGACTAGTATTATGATGTCTTCATAAGAATGTCAGTTAAAAATTTAATTGACAGCTATATAATTCTAAATGCAGTGGGTGGTTCAGTTGTTTCTGCATGTCCCAGGTAACTACTATATGGATAAATACTCTAAATGTACATCCTCACTGGAATTAGAACATGTTTGTCATGTTTACCAGATTAGCATCACTGAAAACAGTATTTAAAATTAGATGTTTCTGTTGTGCATAATTGATGTGGTTATTTTGAATTGTTTTAATTAGAGGAAGCATTATTTTACTTTAGTATCTACATGTTAGGTACCATGGTGACTAGCTTAAGTGAAACCTAAGATTAATTATTTGGACCAAAATCCTGAGAATGCCCTTTTAAATACCGTGCTGATTCTTGAAGTTTATCATGGCAAATTGGTAGAGAAAAGAAAACTTGCTTGAGATCATCCTAATATGTCACTAATCTAATTTTGTATCCCATCCAGTAAAAAATATGCAAGATGGACATATTTTATTATAAATAATAAATTATAAAACTTATTAAAATTCTGAAAAATAAATTTGATTCTTAGATTGTAACAAAGTTATTTAATTTACTAAAAATGTTTTCATTGTTACGTTACTAAATATAACATGAAACAATAGCTTGTATTCAGGAAACAATACTAGTTTTCCAAAAAATGGTGATTTCTAAAAGAAGCTCTGTAAGTCATTATTTTAATGGGGCTACCTACATTTAACTTATTTTTAAATTTACAATTATTTGCTTCCTATAAATATTGCTGCTAAGCCTGTAGTGTACCTGTGACTAATTAGAAGTTTGCTAAACCTCGTGAATACGGAGAAATGAACATAAAATTTGGAGTCAGGCCTGATTTTACCATTTGATCATTCATTCTTCATATAATTCCTCATGTTTATTGACTGTTTGCCATGTGCCAGGCATTTTACTAAAAAAATGACGTAGATATTACAGTCAGGTGTGGCATTAACAATGTTTTAGTCAACAACAGACCCCACATATGATGGTGGTCCCACAAGATTGTAATGGACCTGAAAATTTCCTATTGCCTAGTGCCATCATAGTCAACGAGCAAACATACCTTGATTTTTATTTTTTATAAATTTAGTGTAGCTTAAGTGTACCATGTTTATAAAGTTTTCAGTAGTGTATAGTAATGTTCTAGGCTTTCACATTTACTCACTACTCACTGACTGACTTACCAAGAGCAACTTTCAGTCCTGCAAACTTCATTCATGTTAAGTGCCCTACAGGGGTGTACCATTAAAAAAATACAGCATATTTTTACTGTACCTTTCCTTTGTTTAAATATACAAATACCTTACCATTGTATTACAGTTGCCTACAGCATTCAGTACAATAACACGCTACATGGGTTTATAGCCTAGATGCAATAGGGTATACCAGATAGCCTATGTGTATAGTAGGCCATACCATCTAGGTTTGTGCAAGTACACCCTATTATGCTTGCAGAAGGACGAAGTCACCTAACAATGCATTTCTTGAAATGTATCCTCATTTCTGTATTAGCATCCCATTAGATCTTTCATAGTTAATTTACTCTCAAGTAATCATGGCCATGTCTTTATAATAATTGAATGAGATTACACAAGTGGAAATATTTTGTGAATTTAACAGACAGTTGTATTCTGCGTCATCATCATCACCTACTTAATAAACAACAATCTATGGCGAAAGTTTGGAAATCCCTAACTAATAAATCTGGGATTGCCTGAGATTTGGATGGCAGCTAATACTAAACTCCTCCAGTTTATTTTGCTAAGTATGACATGTCCACTTACTAGAGTTCGTTACTTCTGGTGTGAGAATACAACTTAAGAAGTGTCATTGTGGCAAATAAATCCTGCCCACTAAAAGAAACACACACATTTTCATCCTATTGCTAGTTTCATAGAAGCCAAGCAGGAAATTGAGGTAGAAAACTAATTACTCATTAAAACACATATTTATTAAGCAAATTCTACATGTACATACCGTTCTAGAAGCTGAACAAAAAGGGAGAAATGGAAAAGGCATTGCTTTTAAGCAGCCTGTGATTTGTAAAGGAAGCATTAATTGTAATAATATAATGGCTAACATCATTAAGTACATATTATCTTTATATAAGATGCTTTATAATCTGGCCTTATTGAATAAGGGCCCTTACATTCTTTTGCTGTGAGCCAAACTGACTGTGGAGTAAGTTAAATATTTAGCATTGAGAAATATTTTTAAATGTTAAGAAAATTATATTAAATATATTAGATTCCTTAAACTGATTTGTGGTGACAGACCCTAGAACTCTCGTAAATACAGGTATCTTGTTCTTCCAATTTCTTCTTCAAGACGAGTAGATAAAACATTGAAGTATTGGGAGAGAATGCCTAGATTCTCCAAGGATTTGTAGTTTCTTAATGTCTTTTATGTCCATGACAATTCATTCATTTTTTAAGAATTCATTCAATTTTTAAGAATGAATTATCACGCTACTAATATTTTCATACTTCTTTATAAACTTTTAAGTGATTTAATTCTGTTATACAATTTTAAGTGATCTAATTCTCATGTTATACAATTAGACCTATTTAAAATTATTGTCTATTTTCTCAAGTAATCTCAGTCCAGAATATTTTTCTTACTGCTCTGAGGCATATTAATTTTATAAAAAGATGATGCTGTTTATTCAGTATTTCAGAAAGCAGTGACTTTTCTGTTCTCTTTCCATTGTGCTTCCCCATCGGTTGAGTATTATTTTCAATATTACCCATTTTGAGCACAGTTTACTTTAGGTAGCTATAAGAAATACATTGCCTAAGCTACTGTAAGTACTGCCACAAGTTACATTTACCAGCAGCTATTAGCCATTTCACATACTTACTGTATATGTTGCACAACTAGGCTTTTTCTCAGTTATTGTAATACCGTCAGAAATGTATTAAGGTTTTGTGTCATATTTATTATTTTATATAAAACTGTGTTTTCTCCAGTAGTACAAGATCTAAAATAGTACTGAGGGAGGGTGCTGACTCTGGCTTTCCAACATATAGTTTTTTCATTGGAATTATTAACAATATAAATATCTCATTATGTTGTATAATCTCTTTCAAGTTGTTCTAGTACCAGGTTTGGCTAAAATGTCAGATGACCTCAGCATCTTTTGGAAATCATCTTTCCTTCTCAATACTTAGTTTATTTACCAAACAACAGCTCATGTGCTTGGGGTATACGGATTCATTAGGAAATCGAGGTATAAATGGATTGCCTCGTTTCAGTCGCTATGTATCAATGGACATTTGATGTCACTAATCTATCATAAAAGGGCACTTTTCTATAACTATTAAAGATATTTAGTCTTAGGAGCAGGCCAGCATTCCTTACATACTGAAAATAGACTTGGCGAATACTTTAAATGCTAAAATAGACTTGGCAAAGTCTATTATAAATTTTTATTTTACATCGTACTCATTCTTCACATGAAATTTTTTAGTTAATCATTTCATCCCCTAGATACTTTTGCCACTTGTTTTGCTTTGCCACCTTTAATACTTCAATATTCAGGTTTGTTTGTTTGTTTGTTTTTCTTTTTGAGATAGAGTCTTGCTCTGTCATGCAGGCTGGAGTGCAGTGGTGTGATCTCTGCTCACTGCAACCTCCACCTCCCCGGTTCAAGCGATTATTCTGCCTCAGAGTCCAGAGTAGCTGGGATTATAGGCACTTGCCACCATGCCTGGCTAATTTTTGTGTTTTTAGGAGAGACGCAGTTTCGCCATATTGACCAGACTGGTTTTGAACTCCTGACCTCAAGTGATCTGCCTGCTTCAGCCTCCCAAGCTGCTGAGAATACAGGCATAAGCCACCGCACCTTGCCTCAGGATTATTTTCCTGTTCTCCCCACTCAGTTTTTATTTGCCTTCTAAATGGTTCATTTGTTTCTATGTAGTAGTTCCTTAATAGGGTCTTGGACTTTCATAGAGTTAACTAGAGGTTTGAACTGCTCCCTTTATCCAGTTTCCTTGTCTCTGCTGTATTTAATCTTATAGGAATGTTGATTACTTTATTTGCTCGTTTGATTTATTTTTCTGTGGTGTAATATTCAAAAAGAGGCCCATGTTATAGGAAGGGAAGTCTTTGACTTATAAGAGAATATGTTATATAAGATAGTGGGATGAAAGACACCTTTTAATTAATTTTAAAACTATTATGTTAAAAGATTATTAAGCTTTTATGTTGAAAAATATTCATAGACTTAAAGATAATTATAAATGATCTAATTGGGTTTACTGGGAGAATGGGGAGCTTAAGAGTAAGAGGATATTAGATTGCTAGTTTAGTTTATTTATAAATCAAAATATGTTCAGCATTTTCTCATTATCTTTGAGGTCTATGGAAAAAGACATATGATGAAAAGAGTAATAATTGTCCAGAGTTTGAATTATTCAAACACATTTTAAAATGAATAAAGTAAAATTTTTATTAGGGTTATTTCCTAATTGTTATTATTTTAAAGTTAAATGGAAATATTACAAAGTTGTCCATATTGCACAAATGTAATAACACTACTCTAAATAGATGTTTGCTTTTAAAACCATCATGTGTTTTAATTATTTCATTTTTTGAATAAAGAACAATATATACATTATATGAAGAGCTTGATATTAAAAGAGAAGCTGTAGTTAATTCCACTCAATAGAACTTATTGTGATGACTGAAAGCTTCACAGTTTGTGCTGTCCAGCCTGGTAGCCGTTGGCTACATGTGACTATTAAGCATGTGGAATGTGGCTAAGGAACTAAATTTTTAATTTTATTTAAAAATATGCCATATAACTCTGTGGTTACATATTCGACCATGCAATTAGAAAATACTCTCTTTTTTTCTAATATGTACAAATAAAATTGAGATAACAAAAGATACAAAGAGGAAAAGGAAAGTTTATAATTTATTTAATGCTTAATGTCAGTAAAGTACCATATTTATAGGAAAAGTAGTAATGTAGTAGTTGTGTTATTGATTGTCTTATCAAAATATTTATTATAAATAGTTTTATTCTTATTAACTTTTGTAGAAAAACTATTTTTATTGAGAAAAATGTCAAAGTTTGAATTGGTTTGTGAAATGAGATACCATTGGGTGTATATATGTGCGCACATGTGTGTTAGAGAGATGCACATGTTGGGGGGGTTCTGAGGCTTTGGTGGGAGCTTTTGAAGTAATGATATCGTTGTATTGCCACATATCTTAAAGCAGCATATGAGTTGTGGCTTGATGAGATTATTTTTAAAATTAAATTTTCTTGAAATTGTTTTGGTCAAAAATGTAGACTTGCTGGTAGTCATAGAAGGCAGTTTATACAAAATTCAACATGTAATTGGATATGTCATCTTATTATACACTTTTAAAAGTAAAATGAACTGCTCTGAATTATGGAATCAGCGTCTTAAGATGCTGTGTTAGGTTGCAAAAAGAAATTTCTTTGTATTTCAGCATGTTTTCTTAAGTAGTGAAGACTATTTCATGAAAATATTAAAAAGGAATTATTAGGGTACTAAAAACTTGTATTTATGTTGATTTAATTTTATGGATAAGTAAATCAAAAGATAAAGAATGGATTAATCAACTCATAGCTTTCTCTTCCACATGACTAATATGGGTTTAGTTAGCTACTAGACATTAACTCAAATAAGTACATATGTAATATCATTAAAAGTATAGAATTGGTTGTACCTATGAACAAACTATTTTCCTGTTGCTCTGTAACATAAAACACTTTTTTCTCAAGAGATAACTGCATTTTGAGCAATATTTAATTTTTTTTCCTGCAAAACAATCATAATTTGCTGCTCAGTTCCCAGGAGATTTACTACACAGCAAATATGTAAGGGGAATAAGAGTAATTTTATTTTTTTACCAGATTTGAATTTTGTAACTCAAAGGGCAAATATATTTTATGTGTTAAATTCATACTATATTGTCTCACCTACCAAAATATTTGGCTTTGAGCGAAAGTGTCTTTTTGTCTCAGACATTTAAAAAAGAAGGCACAATTTTATGTGATAGGAATGAAATGATTGCTTTTCTTTAAATTTTAAAGACAGCAAGAATTTTATGGAATAATTCTTTCTTTCATTTCTAGTGGTTAGTATGCCCATGGGTAAACACATTTATAAACTTGGGCCTAATTTTGCTGTTAAATTAGGGCAAAAGATTTTCTAAATATGTGTGTGTGTGTGTGTGTGTGTGTGTGTTTTCCTGAGGAAATAATTCATTCTAACAATCTAGAGAAGAAAACTGGGAGACTTTTTTTTCTTCAATAAAGGAAATTAAGCAGAATTAATGTTTTCTTAGAATTTATAGAATCAACAAATAAATGCAATTAAGAAAGAATTATTTTCCGTAAGATTTTTCTGCCTTCTTGCAACAGGATCTATGAAGTCATTCAGTCTTCTCACAGTCTCCTTACTCCTTTATTATATTGCTGTTAAAAAAAAGTGATACCCGTAGCTATGTTGTGTGTGTGTGTGTGTGTGTGTGTGTGTGTGTGTGTGTGTGTTTAGCACGTTCTTTTTTTTTAAAAATTATTTCAGTGGTTTTTGGGAACAGGTGGCGTTTGGTTGCATGGATAAGTTCTTTAGCGGTGATTTCTGAGATTTTGCTGCACCCATCACCAGAGCAGTGTACACTGTACCCAGTGTGCAGTCTTGTATCCCTTATTTCTCTCCCACCCTTCCGCCGAGTCCCTAGAGTCTATTATGTTATGTTTATGCCTTTGTGTCCTCATAGCTTAGCTCTCACTTATGAGTGGGAACATAGAATATTAACATTGAATGTAAATGGCCTAAATGCTCCACTTAAAAGATAAAGAATGGAAAAATGGATAAAAATACACCAACCAAGTATTTGCTATCTTTAAGAGATTGGCCTACCACATGAAGACTCACATAAACTTAAGGTAAAGAGATGGAAAAAGACATTCCATGCAAATGGAAACCAAAGGTGAGCAGGAGTAGCTATTCCTATATCATCAGACACAACTGACTTTAAAGCAACAACAGTTAGAAAAGACAAAGAGAGGCATTATATGATGATAAAAGGACCAGTAGATACATTTTATTATTCCAACCTTAGTAGACACCCCAGCATTACTTTACATAGTGCAAACCCTTTGTGTTCATTTTCTTTCTAAAACACCCTTTGAAATATAGAAACTTGAATAAGAAGCTTTAAAACGTATCTATACCCACTGAGATTCTTCTTTCTGTTTGGGTATATTGGGCAAGACATTCAACCACACCAAGTGAACTGATAAAGATTAAGTAAGTAACATAATGTTTATGAGAGTACACTTAAAGTGGTAAGATTACCCAAGTATTAACATATTATTCTTATTTCTGTTGCATATTGGGAACAAGTTACCTCAGATTTTGTAATATTTAGTCATTGTTTATAAATATCACATTCTCTTAGATGTGTTCTGCTTTCCAATGATTAATTCTAAAGAATTTGATAAATTTTTGCTTTAACTTGATGTTACTACATTATTTTTATTAAGTTGTGACTAACATAGTTTCTGGGAAAACCACTCTTAAAAATATTAGATTGAACCATAACAAATTATTGATATTTGACCAGTTTTGATCTGAAACAGTAATTTCATATAGTTCAACCTCAGGTACTGTCAGACTACATGATTTTAGTCTTTGGAGAAGCAGAATTCTTCCTAACAATCAGAATTCTTCATAACATTATTTTTCCTATGTATGACATCTGAAAAGATTAATAAATTTATTTGGTTCATAAGAAGTAATATTTTATCATAGATAGTTAGCTAGATAGATAGAGTGAGACAGAGTCTCACTGCATGGCCCAGGCTGAAGTGCAATGGTGTGATCTTCACTCACTGCAACCTCTGCCTCCTGAGATTACAGGCATAAACCATGACGCCCAGCTAACTTTTATATTTTTAGTAGAAATGGGGTTTCATCACGTTAGCCAGTGATCCACTTGCCTCAGCCTCGAAAAGTACTGGGATCACAGATGTGAGCTACCACATCTGGCCTGATTATAAATACTATTTTAATCAACCCTGAGAATCTCCTGGAAATTTTCAATGTATAATCTAATTTATTTAGCTAAAAGTGACCTATTTCCTTTAAAATAATTTTCAGTTATTTTCATAAAACTTTGAAATTAAATTAGTCATAAATTGAAACTTGTAAATAGAGTGAATTTTGAACACCATAGAAAATGAAAAACTAAGAGCTCTAAAGAAATGAAAAATCCTTTTAATATTCCATGTATTTTTCCTACCAAAGAATAGCTTCCTTCCAAACTGTTTGTTACATGTGTGAGGGTTCTATTGAAGTTAAGATAACAATACAAAATATTTTTAATTTGAGATAAAATTTCATTTTTCTTTTGATGTAAAAAGAATGTATAATTGTCAGGTCGTCATAATTATATAAATAATTTTATTTTCTATACAGTACATGTAAATGTAATTCTTAAGCACCAGACATAAGACCCCTTTATACAATATGGCTTAGTCATATTTTCGTCAAAAAGTATTCTTGCCTTTTCTTAGAGAAATTAAATAGATTTGTTTGGACATGTCTAAGAACCCAAGTATAGAATAATAAAGTAAAAGTATTTTAATATTTATTTGAAAAACCTCTGTAGTAAGATAAAAAAAATTTTTGAAAAAAATTTATATACTAGCAAATTTATATACTTTTCATCTTAATGATGGAAAACCTAGGACACATTGCAGAATATTCTTTGATGGTTATACACAGGCCAGAGGATGTCTACTGTCCATAAAGAAGTCAAACCCACATAACCACTGGAAGGATGGGTAAGTTGGAATGATGGGTAGGGTGTATTTACATTTACTCTCCCAACTTCAGTCCAAGAGCTTTCTTGCTCTATCTTCAAAATATGATGATATCAAACTATTAGAAAGGAAAGCACTGCTCACCTGAGACAGCTTTCTTTGGAGAGTTGTGTAGCGGTGATTAAGCTTCAGTGGGAGAGTATGTGATAAGCACTCTGCTCAGTGTTACCTGTCAATTCCGCATCAGGAAGCATTCGTTTCTCAGTAAGCAATAAAAAATAAAAATAGGTAGTATGAGCACACATACTGTAGACTATGCTTGTCACCATTTTACAGTCACTGTTAAATGCAGTAGTCCTTTCAAAGTCCAAATATTGAAATGAATGTAGAAATGTTAACTGTCAAGATTTAGACTTGGGCAAGAACTGAGGCTATCAAAGCAAAACAAATTTTAAAGTCCTTGTAGTAGTTCCTCATAAAAAGAAAATTTGAAATTGCATTTATTATAGCTTATGTGAGTCATTCAGTTTATATTATAATATGTCGACTAACAGTTATTAAATTTCATCAGGTTCATCAAATAGCTTAATCACTATAAATTGCCATATCTTTAGGCTGTCTTGATTTCTTTCCTCCTTCCCCCTTTCTCTTTTTGTCTTCTTTCTTTTTGATAATTGCCATTAACAAGATAGAACATGATGAATTAAATACCACAAACGTCTTTGTAACAAAATATTTTTTGGAGAAATTGTTTTTAGTGTTTCTAGTGTGATGCCAGGAACATGTATGCTGCTGCGGCTGGTTTAGAGATACTCCTTATTTTTTTCCTGAGCAGTGAAGAGGGAGAAAAACTGGCTGTTGTAGTTGACTCCATATATTCCCTAGCACCGGGATTCCAAGCAGGCTGGGTGGGAGTGTCCTGGAATATTATTTAGGTGAGATTGAGAAAGGAGGTGATGTCCTCTGTTAAAAAGCATGTTTGAAACTAGCCCAATTTTTGTCCAGGGCCACTTTTTTCCTTCCCTAAGTCTCCATAATGGACCTTTATGCTTCATTTTTCTCTTTGAACATCCTCCTGGTTCTGGCCAGTATTTCTCTTCCTTCAGCTGACGGCTGCATTAATCCAGTCTCAAAGATTTTCGCCATTTCCCAGTCCTTGATGCATTCTCAGACTATTGAGGTTTTCTAAAGGCTTTCACTGCTAATACCAAAAGAGGAAACAAAGCTCCATCCTGTGCCACCATGGGAACTAAACTCTGCTATACTGGCATTTGATCTCCAAAATGAGGAGTAACAGGCTTAAGAAGTAATGTGATGGGCTCGAGAGGCATGGATAGACGTTAGCAGACTCCCTGTATAGAAGAAGGAAATAGAATCTTATTCTACATCTCTCTTTCTGCTGCCTGTGACCACCACCAGTTTTGCCGTTATATGCCCTACCTTGGAGGGCTTGTATCTGGGACAGAAGCCACTCGCGGTAGCGGCAGTTTTGATGGAGGAGAGAGGGAGGGAATCAAAGAAAATGAGGGGAGACAGTGACAGGCAGCTGGCAGAAAAGGAAGGAAACCAAAATAAAAAAAAAAAAAGAAATGCACAAGTGGTATCAGGAAGCTTCTTTTGGTCATTTTTTAATGTAAGCTGTTGTCTATAAATTGACCACTGTCTGTACATTTAGAGAAAGACTTACATATTGCCAAACTTAAACACTGATCATACAGAAGGGAGATTTTTGTGATATTTTATTCCAAATTTTAAGTTTTCACTGGTCATGATTTTCTTTATACTGAAACATGAGCATTTATTTTCATATTCATCCTTCTTCTCCTAGAACCATATACTTGAGATTATGCGCAAAAAACACTGGAATGATAAACAAGGTTACTATCCTTGCATTCTTATTAGCTGGGGGCCAAATATAAAAATTTTGTGGAGATACTCTTTTACAGTGATTTAAAAACAGGCTGCTGCTTCCTTCTCGTCAGCACACAGCCATTATTCACAGCATGATTGATATTCTGGTGCCTAATTCTCATCTTTCTGAGAAAATCCCATCATATCTGAAAAAAAAATAAAATGTAAAGTATCTTTTGCACAGCTTTATATTCACTATTTTTCCAATCAAAAGAAAACAAGAGTGTGATCTTTATAGGTGGCATGGTCATCGTAGTAAAGTTGATGATTAAGAGACGCACTTCATGTACTCAGCAAGGATTAGGTCACCAGAATTAAGAAGCCAGGGCTTTCTGCAAACCAAGAGATTTTCTCTAACTTGACAGTGTCCACAGGTAAGGCCGGATGGACTGCTTTTTACCTTACATTAAATCAAAATTTGCTGCTTTACCTGTACACCGCGGCATGCCAAAATTCAGCACCTGTCTTTGTTGTTGCTCAAAAGCAAAGTAGCATTTGTTTGTGTGAGAATCTACAAAGCTAAAGAAAAAGTTGATATGAGGAGATAAACTATTATTTTTGACTGGACATTTATTGTTTAGTCCAGAAATAAAATAGGAAGGAGAAAGGAAAAAATACCTGGAGAGTGGTTGTAAATGCTGGAGCTACCCCCTGTTATCATCATATCGAAATTCTGAAATAATGTAGGGATTTTCTTTAGGCTAATGAGTTTTAAATTATGTAAAGTTAGCAAATGGACACCAGAATAGAATAGAATGGAATAGGAAAGAGGATTTTTATTCTGAGATGATTGAATCTGAAAACATATGGAAACTCATGGAAAGTCTGTTCCAAGCCAGTTGTCTTCTTCATCATCATCATCATCTTACTTTTAAAATAGTAGTTGATATATCACCCTTTTATTCTAGTAGTTTGATTTTTTTTTTTTTTCTGAATCACAATCTTCTGAGACAGACCACTTTTCTGGACTTAGTCAAGTCGGAATTTGTTTACACATTAAGCATGACTTGGATTTGTATTTAGAAATTCCCATTATTAAGCTTGTTCTCATTAAGCATAGGAACTCAGAAAAGGACTGGAGGAAGAGTAGAATCCATGGCAAGGCCTAGGCCTGGGCCTACAGTCATGAAAGGAGAACTCGTTGTCAGGATTGAATCAATGACCCGGAACTCCTTTTATAATACCCTACTTAGTACATTCCTAAAGTTGGTGTTAAGCCTGGGCCTATTTCATTTTGTTGGCTTCTTTTCCTTTTCTTCTTCCTATTACATTTATAGGCCACACTTCACCAAAATTTTTACTGAGGCACTGCTACTCACAACCATATTTGCCAGTCTTTTGTTTACAGAAATTAAATGATGCTGCAGTAATTGGCAGACTGTCTTGGCACATGACTCTCCTCTAAATTCCCTGATTTTGTTATTTTACACTACATATTAAATAATCTCATTAAGAAGTAAGCATCTTAAACAGAATATACAATTTCAAAGGGCAGTAAATATAAAGGAAAAGTATATCTTAAACATAACAATAATTTGTATCTTTGTATTATTTCTAATATGCAGTAAAACAAAACTTTAATATTTGTGTTTGTGTAGTGTCAAAGTCACCAGTGAAAAGTAACAAATTCAGTCTAATTCCTTCTTTAATAGATTGGAAGTCAAAAAACAAACAAAAACAAACTGAAAGTCAATATCACATACCAAATATGTGAAACTTTGTTGTTTCTTTACACATAAGCTCTAGAAAACCAAGTATTGTGTAAAGATATTATTACCCACATTTATCCACTGGGTGTTTTCTGTTACATGCTAACACCGTATCAGTAAATGTGCCCGATTTTTCAATTTTCAGCTGAAATGTTTTTAACAGTATTGGTGATTTCTAATTCACTAGTAACTTGATCCAATTAAAAAGGTTTAGGTGAACCTAATGAAATGGTATATTAAGAATTGCTTTTGCTTTCAAGTTTCTATACTAGCTGTTGTCATGTATGTAAACACCTTTGATCAGATGGTGACTTTACAGTTAATAAAACAAAAAATAAGGATAGGACTAGAATGCTATTCAGAAATTTTTGATAAGTACTGAAAACTTGCTCTTGCCCTAGTCCCCTAAGACATCTTTCTGTTCCATTTCTCTTCTGGATTCCAGCCCCTAGGTTTCTAATAGCACTTCAATTGTCCAGTAGGTTCTAATAATACTTTAAATCTCATATACTTCAATCCGTCACCTAAATTAGGTATTTCTCCTAATGCTGTCCCTCTGGATGCAGCAAACCACCATGGCACGTGTATACCTATGTAACAAACCTGCAGGTTCTGCACATGTACCCCAGAACTGAAAGTATTATAATAAAACAAAATCTCATATACTTATATTGATTATAGGAAATATTAATCTGCTTGGATATATTTGTTTGTACACACACACAGTACACACATGGAAATATGACTAACAAAATATATGAAATTATGTAAGTATTTTATAGGCATATAGGAATATAAGAGAAATTGGACTAAATATTTTCATTGTCTCAAATAAATTCATATGTCATAAACAGAAGTACAAAGTTATTAAATCATGATAAACTGCCTAATGGGCAGTTCCCAATGGATTTCTCTTCCACTGATCACTTTTTCTACCTAACATTTTTATAAGTTACCATAAACTATTCTCATTTGCAATAACATATGAATATGGTATATATTAACCAAATAAATTATAGATTTTAGTTGCATAAAGTTATGTTATATTTATTTAAGGAAAGATATTGAGGTATTAGCAATACTAAATGGCAGTAATGGCATTTGGATAATATATTTGGTAGAACTGGAGTATCTTTAAGTGAAATTTCATAGCTATTTCCAATAGACTTTCTAAAATCTAAGTCCAAATCAGTATTTGGAAATAGAACCTTTTAGAATTGTTAAAAAGAAGAGAAAAAAGCTTTTTAAAATAATTACCTAGAAAGACCACACCAGCAACATGTAATAACAGTAATGTTTGCTTTATACAGGGTAGTGAAAGATTTTTTAAAAACTCTTTGCACAGGACATGGCAGTATTATGAAAGTTTGTCTCACCTCCTATAAATGCTGACAGAGGGAGGGAGCCTGCTCCCCTGTGATTTTGTTTTCCCCCTTGAATGATAGTGATGGAGCACTTGCATGATGTGTTTGGTGCCTTGCATGAGGAAGACATGCAAAGGCAAGATCCAGTCTGCATGCTGCTTAATGAATGTTTTTCCTTTTCTCTCCCTCCTTGTCATGTGCTTTCAGAAGACAACAATGTGGAAGGTGGGTGCTTTCTACCTTATTTTCCAACTCTCATTTGCTCTTTATTTCTTAGTATTAATAGAGTACACCTTGAATTTAGACGGTAAGTTGAACTTCTTTCTGAATATTTGTTGGTTTCTGGATTGTATATCACTTTTCATACAGAACACATACGTTTGCTACCCTGCCATCCCAAGTATATGAAACTTTTTCAAGCCTAACTTCAACCCTTGATGGACTTCAGCATCCCTTATGAACCTTAGGATAGTTATTGCAGTGTTCTGTATGAAAAAAAGATACAATGCTGCTTTTTTATTTTAAAAGACAAAATATTTCTTTGTAGTTTCAGAAGACAGTGCATGATCCTTTTTCCATTTTTTTAATCAAAATGATTTATTCTATTCTGTTGGAAATATTTATCATTATCCCATTTCAAGTCCATTGGTTTGTTTCAAATTATTGGATTTATAAAAAGAGTGTAATAAAGTACTGAGTATAAGTAAGAGACATAAATTTAGGTTAAAAAATGAGCCATTGGCCAGTGGAAATGAAAGCATGCAGCACTTCAGTATGATTGTTGGTAAGTATATTTGTAATATTTTGTGTCTGTTCAATAAAATATTTTATTCAAGTTTTTATAAAAATTATGAAGTACTTTTGAGGAAGTTGTATATTTTATATTTTCCTGTAGAATCCAGCAAATTAAAACATATTTCAACATTCTCATTTTTTAAGAACTTAAATGCATTAGTCAGTGTGCTGCAGACAAATCTGCAAAGGGTTAACATGCAAAAAGAGCTAGGCATAACGAAAGAATGGCGAATGGGAAGATTTTTATCAACTTACATGTGTTCTGTCAACTTATATATTCACAGCATTAACAGTTCTTGCATAAACGATTTACTAATGTATATATGGGAAGACAGCATGCTATATTTTATTTTGATACCATATTTTGAAATATAGTCATTGTGGAAATGTACATTTCTATAGAATGAAGGATTTCTTAGAAATGACTCCCTATCTCAAGTTACAGATAAATAGCCATTGAGGTTACCAAGACTTCATGTCTCTAAAAAAGAACACTTCATGGTAATACAGAGTTGATGAGTAGCATGGATAAATATGTATTTGTGGTTCTTTCATGGACAGTATTATAATTGCTTAGCTGCTGAACATTTCTGTTAGGATATTTAAACAAAATAGATTAAAACTTCAAAAGAAATTATAAATTACTATTTTCCAAGTGTTTTATCCATATATGGCTTCTGTTTTTCTGTACTATAATTTTAATTGCATGTGAGTATACACTTGATAAAAATGATATATTACCCTGCACGCCTAATATCTTTTAAAAACAGCCTCATTTATGTTGTGCATGTCAACTGAGTTTAAAAGTTATTTTTTAAAGTTATCTTTTCAACTTCTTTTGCATTTCCTTACCATCCTTTAAAATGCTTTTCTTTTCTCTTAAAATCCTATTGCATTCCAAGAGGCTCTCTAATCAGCCTAATTAGCATGACTGCTTCTCTCTTTACACAGACACTCATCCTGTGCAGTTTTGATAAGATTTTCAGAATATAGGCCCATAAACTATTATAATAAAGTTTATTCAATCATAATTTTAATATTCCTATCTATAATATGAACTTGACAGTATAGGTAGGAAGTCTAGCGGGAGGAATGTGAGTTCTTTTGGGGTTTGTGAATTTCTATCCTTATTGATGTAGTGTCAAAACCATTAGAAGTACCTAATATAGTTTCTACAAAGTAGATCTTAGAGATGATTTCCTCATTTAGTCTATAAAAATTTATAAAATGTTATTTGAAAATATCTATAGTAATTTTAAAAGTCAAATTAAATGAAAAACATATATAACCTGGACAAATAAGCTACTATTTTTCAGCATATAAAACACCATAAATTATCAATAGATCATAAGCCGTTGAATCTGCCTATGTGAACTTTTTGTTAAAATCACTCAGAAAATAGGCCACGGTTCAGAGGCATCAAACTACTATGTTTAATAACTTTCATATTATATTGTGATTAAATGATTATTTATAATTATATCTAGCCTACAGAGATGTTTGAATATTCCTAAAATTTTAAGAAACCAACACAGATAATTTAAATACTAACAAAACCAATGTGTAATGTTATATAGTTCAAATAACGTTTCAAATATATCTGAAATAGCACTAGGAATTGAAAATACAAATTTATTAAAATTGATGTATGTATATTATATTTCTATAACATTTTCCAAAATTCTAGAAGTATACATGGATTGAGAGATAGCTTTATTTCTGAACTTAGAATAAAAAACTAGGAAAAATTATGCCTTGCAGTGAAAAGTAACTTCTTGAATAGCAAAATAATTTTTTAAAGAACATTAGTAGTATTCTTTAGAAGAGGAGTGGTCTTCAGTTTGAAGTGAATTGTCAAGCAGGACATGATAAATAATGTAAATAAACAGAGGGATTTCAATGTCACTTTAAAAATTCCTTGATGAAATTACATCTGTAATATGTATGTTAGATAAATATGCTAACTTAGAGTTCAGCATTTAATTAATGCTTAGGTAAAATCCCAAATAATTTTGTTTTTCAAGGAAAATTGCTTTAGCATATTTGAAGCTGACCCATTGTTTCTTAAAAACCTTATTCTGTAGTAAATTCCAACTTTACAACTGCATGTGTAATGATCATTTTGTATTTGCACAAGCCTAGTCAGTCGCTACATGTGTCAGACAAGGAGACATTTCTACATTATCATTTCAGTGTGACTACAAATATTTTTTTCTTCATTTAATTATAATACTGCTCATTTTTTGATGAGGGGAAAAAGATCAGACCCAGCCCATGATTCAGGTATTCCTTTGGGTTTTAAAAAATATAATTTCATCACTGAAGAACAACAAGCCCTTTGGGGGCAATGTTCAAAACAGTCTCATCAAAGGGCACAGAGGGCAGATGTAATATTGAGGGGATTGGTTGGATTTTAAGTCATGCTCTTGTGCTCTTGGTTGTTCCAACTGATGCATGGAAGAAATACACAGTGCAGCATATGCCAGTGTTTAGAACGCAGTTCTAGAACACTTCGCCCCAAAGCATTCCAGCCAGGGGTTGAAAGAATGCTTTTTGATTTGCCTCTATGAAACAGACGTATCTCATAGGAAACGAGATGTCTGTCACTGAACATTTTTGTCACCGTGACAACCCTGCCTTCCCATGCTCCCTTGTTTATTGCTGACTGTGCTCTTGTTTCCCTTCAAGGTCTGGCGCACCTGATGATGGGCGACCAAGGTATGGGCTCTGTTCCTTTTCCACTCTGCTTTCAGTGTTTTCTTGTTCTGTAGCTGCTTTCAAACCATCACTGCAAAGGATGGGCAAATGCTTGCAAATTATATGGCTGCAAATTAAATCCATATCTTTCATTCACATTTTTTCATGTGTTTTTCTCCCCTTTCTTTGTTGGTTTGATTTTGATTTGTTCCTGTGACTTTTATTTTCCTTCATTTTTTGCATTATAATATCTGCAAATAAATGAGACATAAGAAATTGTGAATGAAAATTTCTGTATATTTGTCAGTGTATGCGGTAAAGGTGCTTATGGTAAAGAAAAACCATGAACCATCAGAAGTTCCTGTCTGAAAGAAGGTGCTCAGTTGAAACCACTGTATCCAAAAAATAAGTACATTTTTCATCCATGCATGGCAGTTTGGGAACATGCAGACATCTTTGGCTTCTGGCTTCTAGAATGCTGAGTATAGTGTTCCACAGAATCAATACTTTGTCTATGGACATTTATTGTATGTCTCTCTTTTGTGTAATCTTTTAAAAAGTCAGCATGAGCCTTTCAATTTTTTGCATGTACTTGTCTTCAAAAAAAGGCAGAATTCCCAACATGTCCTGATTGCATCTCCATTTGTCTTCAAAATCTCATTTATACTTTCCTGTCTTGTTTAATTTTGAGAGAGTAGTGCCTCTACATATGTTCATAATTCTTATTGTTGTTTTTCTCCTCTTTATCCTCTTTGTCTGGAAACCCTTTCTTCATGGACCCATTTCCTCAAATCCATAGGTAAAAGTAAAGGTATTATTTTATTTCTTCTTAATATCTTCTTTGAATTATAGTGTGTCTAAATTATGTAAATGTATTTAGAACTTTTGGCATTGGTAATGGGCACTGGGAGGTAGGTATATATGTTAATAAATATTTTATAAATTTAAGGTAAGAAAAATTCATCTATCTGTTTCTGTTCTCACCCCCACTCTTTTTTTTTCCTCTTTAGAGTGATTTTTTCATGTCAGGTGCTCACATAATTAGTATATTTAGAAATTAGCTACAGGTTTTGGGGTCAGTTTTTTTGCAGTATCATTTAATGGTAGTTAAGTAAGAGAAGGAACTGTAAATATATCATCTTCAAACATTCAGCTCTGGCGCACACCTGCCCCAGCCATTCTGTATTGAGATGTAAGTCTAAGCACGTGCACCACTGAAATGGTACTGCTGTGGGCTCATCACCTTGTTGTCTGCTAGATGTCATATATGCACATGAACTCTGTGGTAACATAAAAAGGCAGTATTAAGAAAGAGAAACAGAGGAGCAAGACATTTCTCTTTAAGCATACTAAGTTTGTTTTAAGACATTATCAACTAGCTATACATTCACACATTGCTTGGTAAGTCAGGCATGTATACTCTTTGACAGTGTTGGTACAAAATCCAGAAGCATGTGTAATTTGCCATCTGAAACCATCCTCATTGTGTTTAATGTCATTAAAAGGAAGTAAGTGATATGAAGCTGCGGCAAACATACAGAATAGTCTTTAAATCAACCATTTTTAACTGTGTATTAATGAATGTTTTTATTTAGTTTCTATTTTGTAATTATTATTAGCTTAAATGCAGGAATGTGCTTTATTCTTTCTTATGCTCTCAACATTAATCTGGTGAATTGGGACCACAGTTCACAGTTCTACACCTTTATATTTGTGTCATCTAGCGGGAAAACTTTTCTGCTTGAAAAAGCACCTGAAAATGAGCCAGGCAATATTTATGAAATGATATCCATTTTAAATGTGAAAAATAGAGCTTTAGAAACAAATGCTGTTTGAATACTTTGATCCAACAACATAAGCTATCACAGTTTTCGTTTTGGTTAGCTATTTTCAGTAATATAATTTAATCTCATGTTAAGCCTCTAGCACCTATGCAAGTGATAGTATGTATCAATTATTTTAGAGGTTTTGTATACCATTTTGAGTGCTTTCTTAACGTTTTTACTTGAGGCCGATATCTCATCCACTGCCTTCTCTTAAGTGGGCATTTTTCGTCATGTTCTTTAGTATGTGGATTTAGGCTGGCATAGAGGGAAGAATATTTATATTTTATCTTACTGGCTGAATAAATTATGTAAATGCTTTTGTTTATATATCCTTATGTGTATTTGTATGGATACATGTATAAATACACAATTTCTAAGTATATACACTCCTATATTTGTTATTTTGTGAAAAAGTAACTCTTAAACTAATTTCTAATTATACAGCCATTTTCTACATGTGCAATAGTTTATGTTTATCCTCAGCTGGTATTTGTTTTGGCGTACTTAATATTAAGTGACACTTAACTTTATTCAGTTTTACATGTCAGTCTTAAATGTTTTCTGTTGGCATGTGTGTCAAACATTACATTTTAACTTCAGCAGTTTTCGTCAGAGTTTGTTCCTCAATCAGCACAAAGTCGCAGAGGACAGGAATTTGATTTTTCCATTGCATTCTTCTTGTATTATTGGGACGAGTATGCTTTTTGCTGTTAAAGGTAGAAAGAAGATTTTAAGATGAACTTGAGTATTTTTCAAATCAGAACGGTACCCATTACATATTGGTTAATTAGATGTAGAGAAATGAGAAACATGATTTTAAGTCTTCTCCAATTACATGTTAATTCAAAAAATCTATATTCTAGAGCAAAAATACAGTCATGACTATGACATGGCATCAGCATTCAAAAAGTGTTCATTTAACAAGGGAATGAAAACGTGGGCAAGTTAGAATAAATGACAAAATGATATTGCTCTGAGAGAGGTACAAAGTGAAGTGGGAATTCAGAAAAAGGTAAACGTAATGTCAATCCAAATCTCTCTTATGTGAGTACCCCACCTTGTGTCATCTGTTGGAGGAATAAAAAAAATCTTCAGATTTTACATTGTAGCTTCCTGTATGGAGTTAGATCATAGTTGTGCATAAAATAGGGGTTAAATCTGGCCAGTTTAAATAACTGATTGACATTGAACACTTATGTTTTCTAAAGTTTCTCAGTATAACTATGGAGCAGTTTTCTCAACACTACTTTTCTCTTGTGGGAGTAGTGAATTCAGGGGATCTGGAGTGAACTTTTGTGGATTAATGTCTTTATGGAAAAAAAAGACTAAGGAAAAAACTAGATTCAAGAACATCTTCACTATCCTTTTGATTTCTTCTGTATGAATTCTTATTTTCTAACTTTTTAAATGTCCAATGATAAATGAATATATTTCATTGAAAAATAAGTAATGCATGTAAAAAGAACGTTCCTTTTGATAACTTTCTTCATCCTCCTGTCAAGTCCTTACTCTCGAGGTAAGCACTGGTCTCACTTTGTGACATGTCCTTACAGAGTTGGTGTTTATCCTTCTATACTCCATAACGACTCAGGGTTTGGAAACTGCAAATCCCTTATCATGTGTATATGACCAAAACGGCGAAGTCAGCTGGAGTTACGTTAGAGACCACTGCTTTGGGCTGGCAGAATCACAATGAATGAAACACAACTTTCCTCATTCTTCTCATAGGCCACAGTGCCTCCTATTTGTACCCATTCTGTTTCAAACTTTAGAATCAATCTATTACTTGATGTGTGTTTTACAGTCCCTAAACAAAGATATGTCACCTTTAACTGGATATGGTGAAGAATAAAGTTCATTTAATGAATTATAGCTTTCTTTGGGGCAGCTGAAGATCTATTATTCAAAGCCAACCTTACTTTGCTGGCTGTGGGTAGATGGATTCAAAAAGCCTTCATGAAATTTGTATCACTTTTTTTTTGACTTGAAATTTGTCAATGGTATTGTTGTTAGAATCCTTGATGCTGCTAATTTTATTCTTCTATTTAGTATTTTGATTTATCTATTTGCCTTAATGAAGTATGTCTTTTCTCATGTTTATTCTTTTTCTTTTTCTATATATGTGTAACTAGTCACTTCATTCCAATAACTGCTTTGATTGTTTCTTTATATTTTACTTTAATGGCTTGTTGGAGAGAAATGAATGACTATTTAAATTACGAAATGGTCAAAATACATTATACATGAAAATCCAGCCATAATAGCTGGTTAATAGCTCAGGAGCACAAGTTAATAATTATCAGCTAATGTTGGCAGTTTGTTTGGAGGCTTGTACTTTACCTTCATAAGTCATCATAATAGTAATTACATATTTGTATATATGATTATACTTAATATTAAGTTTTCCTAGTAGAGTGTAAGCTCTATGTGGGCAGAAAGCTTGTCTTTCTCTTTGACCATTGTATTTCCAGGAGATTTTTCTGATTGCATCTTGAATTTGCCTTTTTTATGACTTAAGTATATTTGTTTGGGGGCAGCCGAGAGGGGGTGCCTAGAAAAGTTAGAGGTGGAGGAGGACATGGACAAAGTAAGGGGTGAAAAAGGAGGAGAGAATTTCTTCAAATCATGAAAAGGAATTGTACCAAGAGCTTATATGGAATCTCTTTTGTCTCTATCTCTAAACTTCTTGTCTCCTAGCATTCCTCTCCCAAAGCTGCAATATTTCTTTCTAGTAAGGCATAATTCTAATATCACCTTAATACACCTTAGTACATGCATAGCAATGGATCTATGAAGAAAGAAAGTCAATGTATTTTTGTGTTTAAGGGTTTTCAAATTTTTTAATATGATTCACTGTCACAGTGACAAATAATCACCTGACAAATTTTATTTTCAAACTTTAACTGTTAATGAGTTAATAGGTACATAAATTCCTGAAATTCAGATCTTAAATTTTATTATCTTACATGAGTTTTTTGTGGTCTATATTGTTTTATTTTATTTTATTTTTTGAGACAGAGTTTCCCTGTTGTTGCCCAGGCTGGAGTGCAATGGTGTGATCTTGGTTCACCGCGTCCTCTGCCTCCTGGGCTTTAAGTGTGTTCTGTTCTTTTTTTTGACTTCATAGTTTCAACTGTGATGTGCCCCAAGAACTACATTAAATTGTATCTGGATTTTACAGTCTCATGAAAGCCAAAAGTTTAGTCCTGTCTTGTGATATCAGCATATTTGGTATCTTGCATTTAGAAATCCTAAACCATATTTACAAAATAATTGTCCATTTGAAAGAGTCAAATGGACATTTATTGTTTAATTATCAAGATTCTCATTTTACTAGAAGAGCAAAATATTACAAGCAGTACTGAAAAGAATATAGTTACACATTCTGAAAGTACAAAGGCCTTATTCTGTTTGTAAAGTATAGATCTTAAATTAGTATAGTTCTTAAAGATAATAAAGATAGATTTTTCTCAACGCTAATTGTTAAAACGATTGTAAAATCAAAACTAATTGTAATTGTTAAAACCTGGATACAGCTATTTCACCTTAACTAATTGAGAAGTAATATCTAATATTATGAGCTTTAAAACTTTATTTATACTCTCATACCAAAGTTAATATTTTTATTAAACTTATTCAAAGTAGATTTGATATTATTGATACTTAGAAAAGAATAAGCATTTGGTGTTATTTTTTATATATATACATTTTCTTTTGTCTTTGTCTTAGTCCATTTGGGCTGCTATATAAAAATACCATAAACTGAGTAGCTTATAAGTACCAGAAACTTATTTCTCAAACATCTGAAGGCTGGAAAGTCCAAGACCAAGGGCTGGCACATTCAGTGTCTAATGAGATTTTGCTTCCTGGTTTATAGATCACTTACCTTCTCTTTGTGTCCTCACATGAAAGGGGGCAAGAGAGCTCTCTGGAGTGCCTTTTATAAGGACAGTAATCCCATTCATAAAGGCTCTGCCCTCATGACCTAATTAACTCCCGAAAGCTCCATCTCCTAATCCATCATTTTGTGGGTTAGGATTTCAATTTATGAATTTTGGAAAGATACAACATTAAGATCACAGTTTCTATGATTTTTTTTTCTTTTTTACCATTTTCAAGTCCTGTGTTGCTATACAGCTAATTTGTCTGTGAAGTACCCAACATCTAGTTACTAAAATCCTGCATATTTGTTTTATACTTTTAAAAATATATTTGACTATGCTTTCTGATAAAGACCTAATTTGGTTATTAAAATATGATATGTATTTTCTTCTGTATAAATTCTTAAATTGTATTTCCTCATTTAGCTTCCTAATAATAAGTCGTCTGCTTTGTTCAGAAGAGTTTGTGAATGTTGACAGAACATTACTGTTAAAATGCCTATGTTTTGTGCATATGCAAATTAAGAAGTAAGAATTTTTTTTTTTAATTATCTACTGTGTTACCTCTACTCTTGGAATACTGGGTCCCCTTAACTCACAGCCACAGATGGTGGGAAGACCAGATTTTCACCTTATAAAATCAGACATTAAAAATCTACTTTTATCTATAAGATATACATAGAAGGCTGTGTGACTATTTAGAATTCAATGTTTATTTAGCAGTTCATCTCTAGCTTACATGTTCATTAGTTCTGAGTAGAAACAAGAAAAGTTAATTGAAGATTATATACTTATATATTATTTCTTGCTGTGATTTAATCAATCTTGTTATATGTATTACTAATAAAAGTCCCAGCTCAATTGTATTTCTGTAATCCTCGTTCTGTGAAACAAAGTTCTCTGTGTCTTTATACATTCTTTAAACAATGCTAACATTGAAAAACTGATCATCTAAACAAGACTTATGGTAAACTTGTTGTAGACTATCATCCTCAGAGAAGAGCTCAGAAAGGACTTTCCATGGTCTAATAGTTAAAAAAAAATTAGGTGGTATGAATAGAAATTTGATGCTTTTTACTGAAATCTGATGCAAATAGCGAAACTTTCAAATTATGACATAATGGAGGTTAAAATTATTATGTCTTCTCCAAAATAATGAATTTATCTTATTTATCCATTTGCAAATGTATTTTTGTTCATCTAGATTTGAACAACCATCATCAACACTTTTAGGCTGCTAGGAGGATATTTCCTAAATTGTGTTGGCCAGTGGTTAAAAAACAATGTAATTTTCTATAGTGTTTAGCTCTTAAACTAAAGAAATTTGAATCTTTAATTAGAATCATATCATTTTGGAGCAGAGAAGAATATTAGAGATCATCTAAAAATATAATGATATTGTCACTCTTTGTATTACAAGGCATGAGAGATGATGCTGCTTATTATAATAGGCAAAACCTTGTAACAACTTTGAACCAAAATAACTTTTGCAACCTAGAATAGCCAACCTTAAGGAGACTTCAAAGATTTTCCTTCAAAAAAACACTAGTAATTACGAAACAGAGTTTCATCTTATTTTTACAAAATAAATTTAGTGGTAGTATAAAGGAAACCATCCATAGATTTTTATCTAGGATGCCATTGTCTCTGATTTTCAAGATTTTCATGTGAGGGAGTAAAACTATACCTTATAACTGGGAGCAGGATAATGTGATGGGCAATAGTCCTCAAGTCATAAGAGCTGGGTTCATATCCTATATTAGTTCTTTACTGACCTTGAGTAAATAATTCAGCCTAACTTATCAAAACCTTATGATCTGTAATATGGACTAATAAAAATACTCAATTACTGAGGGTAATGTTACATGACAAATTGCAAAAGTGCTTAGAAGAGGCTTTTTTATTAATGGTGGCAATAAGAAAAAGATACCATGTGCATTTGGATTAAATGAATTTTAAAATGATTGATCTGTAATTTGTCAAAGGTTTAACAAAAACAGTATCACTATCTTAATATCTTCTTCCTGTAATACCCTATTATTTAGGATTCTGGCATTGTCTTAAGTTGAAACTAACTAGACACCAGCATCTTGATGATCCATAGTACAGAGAACATTTGTACAAAAAAAAGTATTAAAGATTGATTCTCCTCAATCAAAATTATTTAGATATCTCTGTTCCTCTATACACTTTAACATTTATCTTACATATAATGATGAGGCTGAAATAGCCTTGCCTCTTCTTTGAGCAACCCTAGGAAGTTGTTGGTAAAATGCTGCTTTTTAGATGCAAATGTATGGGTTAAAGGATGTAGGGAAGTAGACAATTTTTCACGGACTGGAGGTACCATTGAGAGGAAACATTTTTGTGAATTAATGTTTTGATCCACTAGTGACTTCATAGAGTGATATATATAGTTGAGACTGCTGCCACCTAGTTATCCGAAGACCAGATTTTCAAGGAAAAGCTAAGTAGATATTTTTCTGAGATGTCTGTGTTGGAAAATTAACTTATATTTACCTTGAAATACTTAAATAATTGGCTAATACCCTCACATATTTTGAGATTTTGCTAAAAATATTAAGGAGACTTACAACTGACCACCCTACTTAATACTGCAATTTGACCCTCTCCTGAACCTCCATACCATGATCCAGTTTCTCTTCCATAGAAATTACTATCTTTTAGCATACTTTTTAAAAATTCCCACTTATTTTATTTGTCTTCCTTTCACCAGAGGAAGGAATCTGGTGAAGGCAGAAATCTCTACCCTGCCCTGATATGTCTCAAGGGTCCCTAGAACAGTGACTGGCACAAGTAGGTACTCAATAAATTCTTGTTTAATGATCTAGTGATTGATTGGCTGAACAAGTTTTTCAAGTTACCTTTGAGTTTTACGTTGGCTATTTTTTCTACTTTCTCATAGTACACTAATTTTTAAATTTCTTTTTCCTTTTTGCTCCAAGATAAATCTTTCTATGAGGGATAAACAAAATCAATGAAAATAAAATTTCTCTCATTTTATTGTGGGTCAGTCAGTCTCAGATTTGACACTTTGTAGTCTTTCTCATTCCCTGTCCAATGCAAGAGGCCTCTGGAAATTTTGGAAAGGATTTTAAAAATGCTTTCACAACCACTCGTGGTCAAAGCTTTCCTTTACCATTTTTCTGATTGTCTCAGTCGTAAAGAAATATTTCTTTAAAAAAGGGACGGTAATTAATATTTGCATGTCTCTGTGTCTATACAAGTTACAGGAAGAGGATCCTGGAAGTTTGGCTTCTGAATAGCATGATTCATTGGGACGTTTTCAGGTGGGATCTTTTGGCAATTTATGATGGAAAGTTTCATAAAAATGAAGTAGATCTTCTTATACTTTATAGTCAAGTAGCTTATTTTTCACTAACATAAATATAAACTGATTCATTCTTCTCAGATCATGAAGCAGGTGTAAACACCCAAAAGGCCTTTGACTTTTTCTCAGCACGTAGATGCATTATTGTATGTCCAAGTACATGACTTATCAGTGAGTCCAGGTCCACAGCCAGCTGTCCTAAGCCATAGAACCTGTGCTGAAGAACTACAGTCATAGGAAATCTTTGAATTAAAAAGCAGCAACAGCACTAAGGTGCCTGAGGCTGTATTTTGCTTAAAATGTGTGTCCTATTACTTGTCCTTTTGAAAAGAGACTAAGGGATAAAGAGTTTCATTCAATCTTAGTCATTATTACTGTAATTACCAAGGAGATTCTGCTTTATGTGGTACTGTTATATGCGGTGTAAAGCCCCAGCTTTTCAGAATGGATTATTTCATGGTTTTTGACATTAAGAAATACAGCCACATGGATAATAACAGCTACCATTTTCAGGATGTGTTCTTTCGCATTCATAGTATATCTACTTATATAAATACCTGTTTCTCAAATTGCAGTTCTCCCTTTCGGTTTGGCTTGCCAGGTACCTGTGACCCCATGATAGTCCATTCAGAATAGGAACAGCTGAAGTAATCTCCATTAATTATTAATGTTTATTTTCAAACAAGTAAAGTACAGGGATATTCACAGAACTATGAACTGAGACTAATATTTTCTTCCATGTTAAAAAATATTCTTTCATTGCATAACCCATATATATTCTATAAAGTTAGACTACTGAGACAATGAAAAAGATAATTCAGAAAATTAAAACAACTTATGCTTTATAAGGAATTTCAAAGCAATATTTTATTCTTTGGCTTGAGTTACCTGGGCAACTGACTCAGTTTTCTCTTTGATTTTCTAGACTTGGCATTAGAAAGTCTGTAGACATTTGGAGAAAATTAAATGACTCCATTTAAGGAAACAATCAAATTTAGACTGGGCTAAACTGCTGCTAGAGGGATGAAAATCCCTAAATTGTCCAATCGTGATTCCAGTTCACAGGGAAACCCTAGTTCACAAGCTAACCATAGGGTTTCATAGACTGCTAGTAGCAAAATCTGCCAGAAATCTTCTAAGCTCACTGAACAGATATGTTTGATGCTATGCTGACTTAAAAGAATGATGTGATGGCTTTTAACAATTGTCTTTCTGGTGTTTATTGTTTAAGTAAAACAATACCTTGTCTGGCAGAAATCAGCAGAAATGCATTTTGAATTGTTTTCTCAGCAGTGTGGTTGGATTTGCACTGACCTATTGGTACTTTTGGTGACCAGTGGCATTCTTTACCATAGGACGGGCTGAAGTTAAATTTTAAAGAACAGTTGGATTTGCACTGAGCAATGATGTGCAAAAAGAGAGAAGCTGATTGATCCCAAAGAAAGCCAACACCTAGACTGATGAATGTGAGGAGTCTTTGGTTTGGCATTCACCCTCATTATTTATAGAATGAATGCCAGCGATTAGGCTAGGTCCCAGTTTTTTGTTTTTTTTTTTGTTTTTTTGTTTTTGTTTTGACTACCTCAAGCATGTTTTCCCGTCAGTAGAGGAAAAGCCTTCTATAGAGGAGGACCACTTTTTAATCAAGCCTGTTCAATAGCTCACTTCCTGGTCAGAACATCTGAACAGTTGCTCAAACATCAATACAAATGTTGAGGTCATTACAATTGTTCTGATCCAGTAGTTCTCAGAGGGACTGCCCAGAGCAGTTACTTGTGTTTCACACACATTAAAACATACTTGTCTAGTGTCCCATATCATCAATCCCCTGTTTAAGAACAGATAAATCAGTTAAAATTATGTGGCACTTTCAAATACTATTGTCTTGATTTATTGCAACAGACAGGACCACCAAGAGATTTATCTTTGGCAAGGGGATTATTTTTAGTACCCCCTTAAGTCACATGCAATATGTAACCATCTGTGTATAGAGCTTCCCTAGATTCTGAAGTTGAAGAACTCCCACAGTTACCTGGGATGCATTTTCTGAAATACAGATTTTTCAAGGAATTTAACAGAGAATTTTATTCACTAAGTCATGGCAGATTGGCATCCTGTTTTTTAAAACAGATCACTCCTTCCGCCAAAAGATCTAAAGCCCAGTCACTTTGTGACTAGTGTTATCAACTCATTGAATTGGCCTTTGCCCTCCAAAAGCTGAGGACTTAATCTTCACGGTGATGAGGATTTTTGTTTTTTCCTTGCAGTGACATGTACAACTTGATAACTCACCTCATATTGCTTCTGTATTGAAAGACATTTTTTTGATAATGAAAAGAATAATTATTAACTTGCTTTAAAAAAGTTGGCCCACTATGAAAGGACTGAGGAAAAAAATGTAGTTATTCAATTAGATCTACACTTCATCCCTGAAACTAAATTGTTAGTCTTCACGTTAGTAATGATGTCACTGAGCTCTTTAAAATCTTCTTGTAAAAGCCATTAATATTTTCATTGTGTGCAGTTCAAACTATGTGCTTTTACAAAAAGACAAAACAAAAATTGAGTATGTGGCAACTTGTAAACTTTTTTTGTGATGTCCACCTATGGACACTGTGTAATACATTTTAGGATCATGCTCAATAATATATCATGGAAAAATGATCCAAAGAAAGGGCTAAACAGCAAATGCTGAGCTCACATTTAAAATCTGCCACAAATATATGTCGATGCAATGGAAAAGGTTGATGATAATCACCCATTTGTTTGGAAATTGTGGAGAAAGAAGCATTAAATAAAACAGGAATATGTTGCATCTAGAAAGTTCAGGCTTTATGGTGTGGGTCTACTAAAAATAATAGACAATATCCTTATTAGACGTTCAGAAATGGCAGATTTAGGTATAGAATTTATATGGAAATTCAAGTATATAAATTATATGGAAATATATGGTCAGATTTTTTTTTTAATCTACAAAAGGAAGTGGTTGAAAGAATAATGTGAGTACAAGAAAAAGCAGAGAGAGAGTGATGAGAGAGATCAAGTCAAGCTCCTATGAGGACAAGAAAAAAAGATGCTAATGTAGTCACTGTGAGAGCAAGGTGTTATTTATTTCTCCAAGTGGAAAGACGTGAAAGAGTAATGATGGCAGCCTGAGAGGGCAACTTTAGGATCTAGGGAAGCTCTATACATAGATAGTTACATATTGCATGTGATTTGAGGGGGAATCAAAAATTATCCCCTTGCCAAAGGTAAATCTCTTGGTGGTCTCATCTGTTACAATAAATCAAGATGCTAGTATTTGAAACTGCCACATAATTTTAAGTGATATGTCTGTTCTTAAGTAGGGATTTGATGACAGGGGACACCAGGCAAGTACGATTTAATGTCAGTGGAACATGTCAGATGGCATCGTCCAGCCCTTGAGTTAGCCCCAGTGAGATCTTTGCAGAGTTGGAAGCCCTTAGCACATTTGGCATGGCTGACACCTGAAGTTACAGAGGAAGCAGAATCCAGTGATAGACTGAATCTTACTTTTTTATCAAAGATTAGCTGCTAGCAGTATATATTCAGTCATAGTGCACACTGGCACTGCTACCCCAAACTAGGAAAAGTGGATTATTCTTTTTTATTTTTTTTAGGAATACCGTTATACCTAAGATTTACCTGTATTTAAAATTATTTAGCTGGATTGTATTTATTATTTGTCATTCACTGCTCTTAGAATATGAGATCCTTGAAGGCAGCGGCTTTGATATTTTCAGTTTTAAGTTGAGGATAGAGCTTGGTACATGGAAGCTAGTGAGTAAATCTTGTTGCAAAAGCATAGTCAAGTATTATGGAGACTGGATTTAAGGAGACCACATGTAGACCATAGATTCATAATGTGTCAGCTGTGCGGCTTTGGGAAAGTTATTTGGCTTCTCTGAAACTCATTTCTCTCATTTGTAAAATGCATATAATACAATCTACTTCTTTTAGTAATGAGGATTAAGTATATGAACATCAGTAAAGCGTGTAATGTATTTCCATTGAGTAGTGAATGCACAATAGTAGAATATGTGGCAGAGTATTGGTTGACTACTGATGAGTCAAATAAAATTAAATAATTTTCAAGAGAAACAAAAACTTTTTAAATCACACACTACCTGGAGGAAATATCAAAAAACGTCCAAGACATTTATCCTTTGTATACTTATTTGTAAAGTTCATTAAATCCCAAATGTTGAGAAAGGAAGTAAAATGCGAGGGGGCAGAAAGAGAATTGCAAAATATTCTTGTGATACCTTTTTTTTCCTGTTTCAGTTTATGGTGATTTTTCATTATTCTTAATTCAAGAAAAAATTATACCTGAGGTTAGCCTAAGAATGCTGACCAGGCAATAATTCTGTCATAATTTTTGCCTTTAAATAACAAAAGTGAGACGTTTTCTTTATTTTTAAATTTCCTTGATTTTAGGGTATTAAGATCTTGCTTACAATGAACTAGTTTTAGCATAAATCAGATAAAGACTTTTGTTCTACACTGCTCAGTAAGAAAAAACTTAGCTCGCTTTTGGCTTGTTTTGCCTAATTGCTTTTCTCCATTAAAAGAGAATATACCATGAAAAAAAATATAATCCCTTCCTGTCCTTCAGTTCTCTTCTTGGGTGTGCTTTGGAGAGTTTGAAATTATATGAAAGCTATGAGAGAGTGAGATAACTATTCAGGAGAAAATTAAGCTTCTTAGGGCATGGAGAAAGGGGAGATTCCTCATGAGATTTGGCGGGTCTGTTAACACTTTAGGACTCATAGATGATATTTAAGTGAATAATAATTTACTAGGAGCCAGAAAATATATGGTAATGTGTTTTAAACCAGTATAATTGTGAAGTCTACCACAATCAGAAAATCACAGAAATTGCTTTATAATGGAAAAGGACTTAATTAACAAATACTAGAATCACAAATTTGACAAAATCTTTAGACATGTCCTAGTCCAAATGCCTTTTCAAACAAACTCTTCTGCTAGTTAAGTGATGGGTGATGATTTAAACTCTGTTTATGCTTTCAGAAGAAATGTGCACTTGTTACCTCATAAAGTAATAATGTTTTAAGGAGAGATTTAATTATTAAAAAGTTTTTCTTTATTTTAATCGAAATCTGCCTACTGAAGCTATTGCCAATTAGCCATCTGCATGTTGTTATTGCTGTTTCTTATGATATTTATTGAGCTTCTCCAATGTGCTGTGCTCTATGTTTTTAATTTCTATGGAGTTAAACACATTATGTCTAATTTCTCATTCACTTAAAAAGATACTTTCTATACATATATTTCTCCACCCCATCTTAGTCTGTTTTTGTTGCTATAACAAAATATCATAAATGTGTAATTTATAAAGAAAATAAGTATTTCTTACAGTTCTGTAGGCTGGGAAGTCCGAGGGCCTGGTGCTAGCAACCAGGGAGGAGCTTCTTGCTGCATCATAACATGTGGAGGACATCACGTGGTGAAAGGGCAAGACAGACCCTGCCAGCTCAAGTGTCTCTTCATCTTCTTAAAGCCACATGCCCCTTCATGGGTGCCCCACACTGATGACCTTATCTAATCCTACTTACCTCCTAAAGGACCCACTTACAGTCAGTGTATTAATTTGAGGATTAAGTTTTCAACACAAAATTTAGATTCAACCCGTAGCAACCCCCACACGCAAACTCAGAGTTTTCTCTTCCATATTTTATTTCTTTGGTCTCTAAAACCATCATTCACAGTGTTAAAGCCTTTTCCATTTCTTTGCTGGCTGTCTTCTTCTGCTAATCTTGGCATGCTCTAATTGTCAGGATACCTCTTCAAGTCCAAAATTAATTACACTGTCCCTGGGTATCTGAGCAAGACAAAGTAAAATGGAAGCATTCTCTGGTATTGGAAATATTACTTCTGTTAATGTCACCTAAAGTCAAAGGTAGGGGTGTGTGTGTGTGTGTGTGTGTGTGTGTGTGTGTGTGGGTGTGTGTTTGTGAGAATCTGTATATGTGTTTTGGTCAATGTTAGTGTTTTATCAATTCATACTGAACTTACAGTCAGCTGAAACCTCTAAGTTTTTCCACACTAACTGTTCTTAATCAGCCTTTCTGTACTCTACTCAACACTTGATGTCTTCAGCCCACTTTAAAACAAGAAATGTTACTATTCAGTTGTACCTTCAATCATTAAAAATAACTTATCTACCAAGGGTCCTATGCAAGATGTTATGAATACAAACATAGATAAGGCATGGTTTCTGTTCTAGAGGGATTTATCGCTCATTAGGTGAATACATTTGTATATGCAAGTCTCATGAACAGTTAAAAGCCCTGTAATGTAAGTTAGTTACAAAAACCAACATTCTTCATTAGCTGAGTATTGTTGAGTGATCAGTGTTGGCTAGAGTGACATTGTTGGTAGTGTATTAGTTTTCTATTGATGCCATAACAAATTACTACAAATGTAATAGCTTAAACAACATAAATTTATTATCTCACTCTTCTGTAGGTCAGAAGTCTGGCATGGATCTCTCTGGGGTAAATCTGATTTGTCACCAATGCTGCATTCCTTTTAGAAGCACTAGGACATAATCTGCTTTCTTCCTTTTCCAGCTTTTTTTGAGGCTGCCTACATTTCTTGGCTGGTGTCCCCTTTCTTTCATCGTCAAAGCCAGTAACCTTGCATCTCTCAGACCATTATTCTCTAGTCACATTTTCCTCTGACTCCTCTTCCGCTGTTTTCTTCCACTTGTAAGGAGCTTGTGACAACATTGGGTCCAGGGTTCTCACACTCTCTTTAGGTCAGGTGATTAGCAAACTTAATATCTTTAACCTTAATTGCCTTTGCCATCTTTAAGGGCAAAAAGTTGTGATACTTTTTTCTCACCCTTTATAAAGGTCATAGCCAACACTCCTGTAATGAAGAACAGATTAACAAGAGAAAAGTGTAACAAACTTAAAGTTTCATGTAACACAGGAATCTTCAGAGATGAAGACCCAAATATCCAGGGAAAACTATGTATTTTTTATGCTTAGTTTCAGTGAAGAATGGACAGCTATGTAGAAATGTGATTGAACAAAAGAGTATAATCTAACAGTAATAGACAGAGGAGGGAAACCCAGAAATGCCTGTTTTTTTTTTTTTCTTCCAGATTCTTCTCTGTGTAGCATTATTTCCTCCAGAGTATAGGGCAATGAGGGTCTTTAAAGAAAAAGGGAGAGGGTGTCCTTTCTAAATTTTATGGGTTTAGGGGAGAAGACTTTTAGTTTCTAGACTGACCTTGGGAAAATGCAATTCTGGTTTCTATGATTTGCTTCTGGGTGGAAGGAGGGGTGTGAGAGAGGAAGGCAGGAAAAGGTCAGAGACCTTGTTTCTGAGGCTTTTCCCATCTCTTTCAGTTAAAAGTACTCGGCATGCCAGGGTGCCATACTTTGTGTATTCTGTTCAGAGCCCTAACACATATAATCCAACCTATTCTCAGGTTCTGGAGATTAAGATGTGGACATCATTGGGATACCATTATTTCTGCCTAGCACAGGTAGACACATTTCAGGCAGAAGCAAGAGAAGTGCAGGTTGCAAGCAATTGAGTATGAATGCATCCAGGGAGTCTAAAGGTTGAAACTGGAGAAACAGACAGGTTGCAAGCAGTTGAGTATGAATGCATCTAGGGAACCTAAAGGATGAAACGGGAGAAACAGACAGGTTGCAAGCAATTCAATATGAATGCATCCAGGGAGTCTAAAGGATGAAACTGGAGAAACAGTGGTCAAGGTGATGGAAAGACTTAAGAAACAAGATCAGATTGGTTGTTTCAAAAGATTATTCTGGCAAGAGAACAGATTTAAGAAATGCAGAAACAAAGATAAGAAAACAGAAAAGCAACAATATTTAGTCAAGAAAGATACCAGAAGCATATACAATTTTCTTAGCATCAGAGGTGAAAAAGAAGGAATAGATTTCATGTGTGCTAAGAAGTTAGGGTCTGTGGGATTTGTTGATTGATTAGGTACAAAAGGGCATGATTGGAGTCAAGACTGATTCCCTGATTTTTACGGTAAGACTCTAGGTGAATGGTGATGTCATTTATGGTGCGGATTACTGAAGAGAAAGTAGAGACAGGGAGTTAAAGGGAGAGAAATGCTTCTGATTCCCATTTTAGCACGTGGATATAACTAAAGTATATTGAACCCTCATATGTAACTCCATTTCTGTGTTACCCACAAATACAAAATTACTCTGTGTTTTTAGTGGAAAAAAGTGTGGTAGAGAGTAGAGTCATCACAGTGCCAGTAGGGGTCACTCTTAGGGTCCCTAGTGTAACTACCACTGTTACATCAATCTGCATCCACTATATAACACCATTCAACTAGCTTTGACACTGTACTATTATCCAGGTCATATTTCTCCACATATTCCAAAATTTGTCTCAATAAACTTGTCTACTGCCTTGGTCAAACATTTAATAGACTGTCTAAGTCATGAAGCAATATTGGGAAAGTTATTTGTATTCAGTAGTTTTAAATGTTTAAGTAATTAACTTTATCTTCCACTTTAATAAATACATTGACCTAGAAAACTCTATGTATAAATTCTGTTCAAAACCCTGTGTGGAACAGAAATACATTTATCATGTTTATAAATATGTAAAATATAAAATATAGTGTCCATGCAGCAGAGCAAGAGATAAATTCTTACTGGAAAAAAAAGTGCTTGGATAAGTGGCAGTTGACAGGGAAGAGATGAGAAGTGAGGATAGATTCACTGGGTAAGAGGACACCTGGAAGAAAGAACAGTATGATTAAAAATACTGGAAGAGCATTATACAGAGCGCGATTATGGTGCAGCATGTTGTGTGACAGCAACACAGACGTGGCTGCAAGGGAGGTTTAGCGTGAAAGAATTAATAGCTTTCTGGTCCATAGATGTAGTTATTTTTAATTGAATTTGAAAGTCACTGGGCAGCACATACACTCTCCAAATCATTGCTAGGCTCTTGTACCCCGTATTGTGTGCTCTAACCAGATTCACTTATTTGTATTTCTTACCAGGTTCCTTAAATAGCTGCATTTATAACCCTGAATTTATAAACTTATTTTGCAATCAACACACAGTGTTTGTTGGAGGGGTGGTGATGAATGGTGCCATTGTCAGAGTCCCACTGTAGAAAGGCATATTAATGGCAGAGTAAATTTCAAATTATAGTGTTGAAGAAAGGTGAGATCGTTAGAGGAAGGTGAGTAAGCTAAGAGGTTGTTAAAACAGTTAAAAGTGGACTGAACTGTGATGGTAATATTAGGAAGAAAAGGGAAGGACCAAACATGAGAAACTAGATTTAAAATTTCATTAGGACATGGCCTGGATCTTGTTCTTTCAGCAGGACAAGACACAAAGTAGATAATAAATAAATGAATGAATGAAGACATTGGAGTAGTAGAATTGGATGTGATAAATGAAAGGAAAGAACTGAAGGCGACTTGAAGAACCTGAATATAAGTACCCAGAAGGATCGTGCTTCTGAAAGTGCCTGCAGGAGAATAACACTCATCTTGGATCAAGTTTTAAGAAGACATCCAGGGAGACACATTCATGAAAATATGATTATGGTTCTCAGAGATTATATATAACACTCATCTTACATCAAGTTTTAAGAAGACATCAAGGAGACACATTCATGAAAATATGAATATGGTTCTCAGGATGGAGATTATAATGAAAAGGGAATATGAAAATTTTAAGTAAGTTTATTCAAATCAGCAAAAATATATGTATCAAGATAAAATACAGATTACTACTTTTTTTTTAAAAGGTGATCATTTAATGCAGACTCACTGTTATGGATGAAGAAACTGAAAAGCAAGGGTTTTGCCTAAGTTAATTAACTAGCAAATGGAAGAGTTTGCTCCAGCACAGAAAAGGACGTTCCTTGTATTGCATCAAGACATTACTTCACTACCTCTGACATCCCACCACAAGTTTACACACTGACCCATTCTCTATTTAGAAGAGAACCATTTTTATCATCATTTATGTTCCCAAATATGAACTTGGATCCATTTGTAAAATTTGCATATGGACTCTTCAGTACTTAATGGATTTCAAGACACCTTTTTCTAAATTCGAGACCCAGTAGAAAGAGAGTGGGACTGCAAGGAAGCCTAGGGTGAAAGCTACCAGCTTTATTTTATTAATTTCTAGTATTGTGCTCTGGCCACTCTAACTTACCTCCTGTTTTTCTGTCAAATTGCCATTATGAAACTAACTGGATTCTTCAGTTGTAAATTTCACAGAATTATGTATGGCTAATGGATTTCAGGTCATGACTTACTGAGCCTAAGGATTCTGGGGAGGCACCTGAGGACCGCTGCTGGGGCCTAAGAGTGTGGAGAGAGCAGGACTTTGGAGCTCCTGCCCTGATTCCAACAGAGACACATAGCCTTTTCTCTGTTTTAATATTGGGCTTTCTCCCATGATTGTCTATAAAGGATATGTCTCTTATTTTAAAATATTTGATAACTTCTGCTAGAGGTTATTAATCTCAGGGCTACAGCCAGCATTTCAGATCTTACCCTCTTGTATTTGTGGATTATATTAAAACACTCCAAATCCCATTGTTTCAAATGAGTAAATCACACAAGTTCAATTTTATGCTAAAAGTACCTTCGAGTCATTCAGCTCTGAGCCCAGCAACATCTCACTCTGGCTTTTGCCAACACAGTTCCCTTTGCCTAAGGACAGATTGAGAGGAAAGGATTTCAAGTTTTCACAACTAAAGGAGAGGCTTTCCATTAAGAGGAGATACAAGCAGTTCTTGAGACATCCGTTTAAGAGGAAGAAAAAGTTTTCTGTGTCTTTTTCCAGTTCTATTTATTTCTGTTGCTATTTGTAAGCCACATTTTATCCTTTACTATAGTTTATGGAATGCTTATGCAAAAGGCCCATAAGGTATATTGGGGGAATGGAGCTATGATATTGTGGTACATTGAGAGCACAGGTCACTACAAAAAGCAAAACAAAACAAAACAAAAACTCCCCCCAAATACTTCCATAATAATTCTTCAATTAAAGATAGATTAAAAAGTAGTTACCTCCAAGACCATCAACGTAATAGAAACAGTCACTATTCAAAGCTTTATTTGAACCACGTTAATGTCCTCCTATTGTTAGATTGAACTCGACTTCAGTATGATTTAGGTTGAAGAAAACTCATTTTGGTCAACAACACTAAAAATAGAGTTAACATTTAGGATGGGGTGGTCTGGTAGTAAATACCTAGACAGCAGAGAACATAAAGATATTTAAAAGGGCCCTCAGGTGAATTCCATTATCTTATTTATTTTAGTTTATCTTTTTAAAAAAGTTCTATCTCTCTCTAAATAAACATAGCTTTATTCTTTCTGTTAATATTATCTCTGAAAAATAATATATTGGTACTGATTGGGAATATATGCCCAATATCTTCTTGAATAAAGTGATATCATTGTGATTTTCTACTTTTGAGTCAGCAGCTTCATCTTTTATTCATAAATATTTGTTTTTGATTTGTAAAAGCAGTTTTCTAATTGTAATTACTCTGCCCTTCCTTATTATTTTTTAATTGTACCAATAGTAGTGGTCTGATTTAGGTAAACTTAGAGAATAATACATCAAATTAATATGTTAATCAATTTTCAACTTGTAAAAACATCTCCTTATCTGTTATCTCATAAAAACTATCTGAAATAAAGGGACAATGACATTTGACTTATCTTTTGCAGATGAGAAAAATTAACCAAGATAATAACTTTTCCACATCACACAGTAAGAAAACAGCAAGTCAGAATTTGATGGTGAAAGCTAAAGCTCCCCACTAAGGTCAAACTACATCATGCATGAGTTTTTACCAAGGTGCTGTAATATATTCCCAGCACTCCCAAGTTACATGGTATCTTAGAAGATTAGGAGACATGCTACTTCTCAATACATCCAGTGCTGTTTCGCAAATTAAATTAGAAAGCAAAATTAACTGATAATAAGTTGTTTCACTGGTAGTGTGTTCCAAGATAAGTGAAAATGATTTCTGGTCTAGAGTCATGAAAATCCTTCATTTAGAATTATTTTATGTAAATCTAGTATATTAATATTTATGACCTCTTTTTTTTTTTTTTTTTTTTTTTAGTTCCCAAGAAAACTTGTTTTTATTCTGATTCTATTCTAAACTCAGAATGTGATTCAACATTTGCTTTATTTTTTTCTAATTGGTGTCTGTTTTTACTTCAGTGGTTCTTTCTAAGCAAAATGAATAAATGTTTTGGTATAATGAATGTTACTGAGAATACATGCATTTTCTTTGTCTTGCCCAGGATAAAGAATATTTCTAGATGTTGATGACTGAATTAATGATATTTCAGACTCTTTATGATCTAGTAAAGCCAGCCATCCCAATGATCAATTGAGGTTAGCTTCTTCTAAAGTAAAAAAAAAAAAAAAAGAAAAAGAGTGTATTATTAGACTCACTTCCTTAGTCTAATGGCTTTAACTTTGCTTTGGAGAACTTCATGACTTTCCAACCAAATTGTAGTTTACTATGGAAACAAGTAATGTTCTATTCATTAATATGGGAAGGACAGCATATGGGAGGTTATTTAACTCCTTAGTGTCTCCATCTTCCATTTGCCATGCATGTTTCAATGATAAATGAAAACATTATTTAAACACTTTGAAGCTTGAAAGTCTATTTAGTGAATACACATTAGCAGATTATTACTATAATTCACATTAATTAATGAACTTGTGGACTACTGGCAGTTTCTTTGGGTTGTTGTTTAGTCTGTTTTTGATTACCTACTGGTCAAGTCACATTTTTTTCTTTAGTGTCATGTGATATTGAACAGTTGTTGAACTCTCCTTTTAAGATCATAAGATTTATTCGAGGCCCTTTCATGAAGTTGTTGCTTGTATATAATTTTGTACCAGAACCTCAGGTAAGGAACTTTGAAAGCATAATTGATATTTTTCTCATCTCTGTTTTTTTTTTTTTGAATATGAATTCATTCTGTTCACTCAGTTCAAAATGTATTGAACCCTGTCTTGTGGGCTCATGGGAACAGGGAAATTAACAGACCAAAATCATGGATCCTGGTACTCATATTTTAATGGTATGAAATAAGCATTAATAATAATAACAATAGAAGCCAAAGAAATAGTGTGTCAAATGGTGATAAATTCTGTAGAGAAAAAAATCAAACAGTGAATGGGACACAGGAGTGCACCGATAAGAAAAGGGGGTGTGATTTTTACATGAGGTTGTCAGGTAAGGTCTTCACTGGTAGTATGAAATTTGAGAAGAGACTTGAAGAGGTGATTGAATATGAATTCAGTTCTCTTGATTCTTAGGAGAACTGTCTCTTCCTTTCTACCTACATTGAGCTCAGTCTAATCCGGGTAGCACTTATTACCTCGTTCTTGCGTTATATCATTCTTGCCAGCTGCTTTAGCTGGTTTCTCTTCCTTAGGTTTTACCCTCTCTGGCTTGTACAACATCACGAAATGCCTTTGCTCAGAAATGTGCAATTGTTCCTTTATTCCCTGTCATATCGATTACAGACTCCTCCAAATTATTTTCATGCTATTTAAGAGCCCTATGTATTTAATAATTTTACTTGTAATCTTCACTCAGACAAATAGATCTGTTCATGCTATCTTGAGTAAGCCATACTCATTTCGAATTCTGTCTTCTTACTTGTACCCACCTTCCCACCTGAAATGCCTTCCCTTTTCTAAATATTTTTACCAAGTGATAGGGTTTGTTTAATTGATACATGTTATTTTTTTATTTGTATTGCTCAGCCTTCTCTTAATAATATGCCTGTTAATCTAGATTGGTTAATTCTCTGATTATGTTATGGTTAGGTGCTTTGTTTACACACACAAAAAAATCACTCTTGGTAGCTTTCATGTCTTGTCTCCTCAGTTATTACATATGTAAAAATACCTCTGTGTGCCTAATATCAACACATCTTCTGTGTCTCCCACAGCATCTAATAAACTGCTGTAATTCGTATTGAAAACTCTTGCTAATTACTTTGATGTGGAAGTTTCAACAACCTGACATTTATGCTTCTTAAACTGCAGTTCATGTATTTGATATAATTCTGCCAGATATCAAAGGTACTATAAGATCACCTACATGGGGTTACATCAAGGAAAAATACTGTATTAAGAACTTAGAAATGGTTTTTATAGTCTCATGTCACATTTCCCTGCTTGTCTTTCTACAGATTTTCTTAAATACATCCTGCAGAATATTAGCAAAAACAAATTAACTAGCTGTTCAAAGAGTGCTTTGACATAATCTCTTTTTCTTTAATTTTTTTAGAATTTTTCTCTCTGGTAATCTTGTTATTTCACAGCGTTACCCTTACAGAGTAACATAAACTTGGGGGAAGCAGAGCCCACATCTACTAAACCTTGTCTGGAGAGAAGAAAATAACAAGGCCTTTTAATGTGGCAGAGGGGTGTCCTAATATGTAAGAAACAGTGTAGTGGGAAGACCTTCCTTTTAAGACCCATTTCACCTTATGTTTGTCATTGTCAAAGCATTTATTGTTGCAGGCCTTCTGGGACTAGTTTTATCTGATACATTTTCAATTGTACTGCCTTGGAAATTGGAGTGATGTGCACTTCAGAAATTCCAGTTGAATCCTGCTAATTCAAATTATTGATGTGGCGATTTGCTGCAGATACTTAAAGTTTGTGAGCTTAGAAGTATGGGAAAATCAGGAATTGCTTCAGAACATGGTTCATTTATTTTAGTGACTGTAGTTTAATTTTAATTATTTATGTCTCTGCTGAATAGTTCTTTGGCAAATGCTCCATGGAAAATACATCATCTTTTTCAAGCTGTGTCTGCATTCAGAAGTTTTAACACTCTGTTTGACAGGTATTTCTTTGAGTCATCTATATTAGGAAATACTTTTTAATCTGTCTACAAGAATCCTGAATTTGCTTTCCAAAATAGGTACTACATTCAAAAATCTAATATGACTTCTTAGGCATTTAATACTCTGAACAGAAAGCTTTCATATAAATCTTTTTTTTATTTCTGGTTTAAAAACAAACAACTAAATAATTTACTCTTTTAATTATATTTCACTGTTAATGATGTCCATCAATATTTATTTAAATGTATTTTCAAAGCTTTCATTTCTGGAGAATAAATTATAAATATGCTTTTTTATATTAAACAATTTCATAGGAAAATTAAATTTTTGAAATATGGGAATTTAAGTTGTAGAACAATTGAATGATAACCTCACAGAATATTATATCAAAATTGAATCATAGGAAGAGCACAATATCCTCCTTCATTTTCTACTTCTGAAGGGATGTATGCATCTCTTTTATTTGCCATTTCATAAAAATGTGATACAATTCTTGGCAACCAATAATAGGATAGCTTTGAAAATAAAACTCTTTGAAAAGTTTGTTCTTTTTAAGATTAAACATGTTAGACATGCCCCTTCTTCTCATATATCTTTTGAAAAGGGCTCCAGATAGAAGCCAAAATGGCCCATATTTAAAAAATGAAACTGCAATTAAAATATTTGATAGTTAGATTGAAAGCTATCAGGAAGTGCTGTAAATCTCTGCAAGGACCAGTCCTAGGAGGGAATGAACTCTTACATATAAAAAAAGAAAAATTTTGAGAAAAAATGTGAAGATGAAAGGATCCTCTAAATAGAAACAAACAAATGGTGACATAAAGTTACTCAGATATTGACTGAATAGGGCTACAACTAATGATAACTTAATAGGAGAACTTTATCTTCAATTTAACAAAATTTCTAGACCTAATGCAATTCAAGAAATATCTGGAAATTATTGTGTGATCTGGCATATCTAAACTAAACTTGTCCTGTAATTTTCTAGTTCAGGCTGTAGTGGAAGAAATACTGTAGTGATTATTCAATCCATTGTGATCAATTATTACAATTATGCTTTGCTTTTGCTACGGTCAGTTTTAAGGAGGAACACAGCAAATAGAACCCATTTAAAGTGCACCCTTTGATGAATTTTGACAATTGTTTACACTCGTGAAACCATGCTGCAACCAAGATACAGAACATTTCCAAAGATTAGAAGATTCTTTGTACTCCTTTGTAAAGTCCATTCTCACACCTTCCCTTGGACCTGGGCAACCACTGACCTTCCTCTTGTCACCATTGATTGGTCTTCATTTTGCATAAATGGAATGATTGAGTATGTGCTCTTGTGTGTGGCTTCTTCATTTCTGCACAATGAGTTTAAGAGTCATATAAATGTTTGTGCAGATTCAATACTTTATTCTTTTTCATTGATAGGAAGTATTAAATTATGGTTTTATGTATATGTTTTATTTCTTCACTGAAATCACGTTCTTACTAATATTAAGGGCTGCATTTTAAATTCTGTATATCCCCTCAGTACCTAAAATAATTCCTTGCACATAATAGAGTTTTGTTGGTTAATTGATTCATCTATCTGAGCATAGATGTTAGAGATATGTTTTAGAATGGTCCTGGTATCAGCGATACTCAGTGTTTGAGAAAAAATTTGTGTTGGAAGTAGCAAGTTCAGAGAACAATTTATTGAACAGTTTCTCCATGCCAGTCATAGTATGATGCTTGGCATTATCTCATTTATCCTCATAACCGTCCTATGTGGTATTCATACTGCAATTATACTTATGTGTTAGGTGAAGCACAGAGATTAAGCAACTTGACACTGATTACACAAGCTGATAAACAGTAGAGCTGCTTAACACCAAAGCAGTTGCTGTTAGCCATGATACCTTATTTCACCAGTAATTTAGAATGAAAGTCCAAAAAGTAGCTATAAGGCACAGTGTTAATGGTTTCTAGGAGACTTTTCAGACTTTTTACGGTCTCCTGCCGTCACAGTGACATCTTGCAGTTTTTGCTCAGGAAACTTGCTGCCATCTCAGGGCATCAGCTGTAGTACCTCTTTAAGATGCTTAAATCCCTTATGTCTTTCAAGTCATTGTTAAAATCAGACCACACTGAGTCTATTCTGTATCTTTTTTTTTTTTTTTTTTGAGATAGAGTCTTGCTCTGTTGCCCAGGCTGTAGTGCAGTGGCACAATCTCGGCTCACTGCAACCTCCACCTCCTGGACTCAAGCTGTTCTCCTGCCTCAACTTTCTGAGTAGCTGGGACTACGGGCATGCGCCACCACACCTAGCTAATTTTGTATTTTTAGTAGAGACAGTGTTTCGCCATGTTGGCCAGGCTGGTCTCGTACTCCTGATGTTAAGTGATGGGCCTGCCTCAGCCTCCCAAAGTGCAGGGATTACAGATGGAGCTACCGGACCTGGCTAATTCTGAACCTTCCGATTAGATATTTCGCATTTCCACCACTCACTCCCACCCTCCCAATCCCTTTTACTTGTTTATTTTTGTAAAAAACTATAGCACATACCTTTTTCTAATATATACATGAATTCCTTAAAGTTTAATGATTTTTCTCTTGTCTCTGCGGAGTATAAGCCCCAGAGCAGGAATCATTGTCAGTGCTGTTATCTGATTTATCCCAAATGCATGGGACAGTGTCTTACACATAGTAGGTTCCCAATAAATGTGTATATTAGGCTATGAGCTTGGATATTTTTGTTCTCTTCTCATAATATCTGAATATTTTTTTTTCTTGTAAGATGTGGCATTAAGTGATACTTGGGTGATTTAGAGACCAGATAAAATAATAGAAATATTGATATCCAATTCTCTAACAGGAGTCAGTAAAGAGTAAGAAATAATTTTCTACATTAATCCCCTCTACTATCTTGTGCCTGTCTTATATTGTTTTTAACGGTTCATTTTTATCAGGGCTTTTCTAGATTGCTTCTTAGAGATGGAAGAGGTATGAGAGAATTTTGAGATAATTTGGTCCAAAATTTGAAATATGGGAGTTTTGGAGGGTTGCGGAGAAAATACAGTTCACATGGGTTTTAATAATTATTTTGAATTTCAATGCCCTTAGATAAAATGTCTAGCTTAGGCCGGGTGTGTTGCTCACACCTGTAATCCCAGCACTTTGAGACGATGCTGGGGGTGGATCACTTGAGGTCAGGAGTTTGAGACTAGCCTGACCAACATGGTGAAATCCCATCTCTACTAAAAATACAAAATTAACCAGGCATGGTGGCACATACCTGTAATTCCAGCTACTTGGGAGACTGAGGCAGGAAAATCACTTGAACCCGGGAGGCAAAGGTTGCATACAGTGAGCCGAGATTGTGCCATTTCACTCCAGCCTGGACAACAAGAGTAAAACTCCATCTCAAAAAAACAAACAAAAAACAACAACAAAAAAAACTTTCTTGCACAGAGTAGTCTTTTATCTTAACTTCTCCTGACCCACTCATTTCGGTGCCTGACCCCTGAACATAGTTAACTAGACCACCTCTAATACAACCTCTTTACCTTATGGAAGAGAAAACAGGCTCAAGTGGTGAACCAGCTTATCCAAAATGAAATGAGTAGTTAGTGCCATTTTTGCTGTAAGAGGAAAATATATCCAATATTGTAGAGGCATTTACTTGTCAGTTAACACAAAGATAAATTTGAAAATATTATCATTTCTGCTTTTTAAATCACCTTTTTATTGAATTATTTACTTAACACTTGTAAAATGGCTCATTGTTTGCTGTCATTTAGGTCCAAATAGGGTGTGTTCTCTTTCAGAATCATAAATTACTCTGAAAGCCTTTGAGATATACTGAAAGTTCTGAGGCTTCTGTTAAACTTGGTGGAGGCAATAGCAAGTGAATAATTAGTCATTTATTCTTCTGGCAACTCATTTGTGGTGAGAACCCAACTCAAAGTCAAAATACTTTATTTATTGGCTTTTCATGGTAGTTTCTTAGGAAGCAGTAGTAATTGAAACTGATGTAAGTATGAGATATGGAATAACATGAAGGAGTAATATTATTTTATATCTGGGAATAACATAATCTTAGGGGTAGGCCAGGAAATTTTTGTTGCCTAGTCAAACGAATGTTAGATTACATCATGGTGTGATTTATTTTTTTAAACAAAACTCCCATTGCCAAATTTTCTTTTAATTAATTTTAAAATGTAGAAACAACATTCCTCAAATGATATCCTCAGACAGTGGATTCACTAATATAACATATAGTTTTTGATGGTTTTATTTTTTACTTCCGAGATAATTTACATATAAGTTACATAACCACATGGCTCACCATTATATTAGCACTAATTTTTTTTCTTTTTTTTTTCCAACTCCTCACCTCCTAGCACTAATTTTTATATTAATCTAATGGACTGAAGTGGTAAATATTTTTCATGTTCAATGGGCCTTAGAATCTCTGAAGAAAATGTATACAATAAAGTGCTCCCCTTATGATTTCCACTATTTCTGTGTGCATAGAACATGCTAATTAAGTGTTCTGTGTTTATGAAAAATGTGGAGAAAATAGGAAGTTTCAAATGAATAATCAGGACAAATCTTGAATTGTTCTTTCAGTTGACTTTATTTTTGCTGAAAGTCAAGAACAATTAATTTACAGTCTCCTAAATTTTATTTATCTTACTCTGAGAATGAGTAAGATATTAATAAATTGTTGGAAAAATCCTGAAGGATGCCTCTAGTACCATAAATAGAAAGTCTCATTAATAAACTAGAATACTTTTGTTTACCAAAAATCACTATAACTGTGAGTGTATATGCTGACCTCATATTTATATTACTGAAATTATAATACCTGTATAATCAGAGAAGTTCTCAATTCAGTAAAAATAAATATCACATAGTGAATATTTGTTCGGCACCAACACTTGGTATATTTGACATAGGACATCTCAAATATCAGGGATAGCTTCTAAGAAGTATCTTTTGGTCCTTTAATAAAAAATTTAGATATGACAACCAAACCAAATCCTATATTAAACCCTATAGGAAAATGCTTTATTGAGGCTGCCTTCTATAATGACATTCTCATTAAAAGTGCTTCATAAATGTCAAATGTTTCATTGTGTGAAAGCCACCTTAACATTTAAGTAGGATATATTTAACTACAAAATACTTGTTTGTCCATTTGTGGCATTAGTTATATACTAAGTAAGTAAAAAGAGTTTTACTAATGTATTATCTACCCTAAAATAATAGATATTTACATGTGTACATCTATAAACACATGTGATGGTGGGGTACCCCAGGGTATAAATGCTCAGATGCACCTAGGGGTACCAAAAGTTGTTGGGAGGTAGCAATAATGAATGATAAAAGAGGAAAGAATACGGATGGAAAAGGGTAACAGGACTCAAGCCATAATACAGATCTGATAGGCTCTCAGCCACCTCTCTGGCAAGCTCTGAAGTGAAGACTGCCCATTAGAGGTGTTCTTGATTGGATGAAAATGGCCAGGTCCCAATCTTCTTGCCCTTCCTTGACCTTGCCATGCCTAGTCATTGGCTAGGCACAAACCCAGAGAGCATGGCCTCAGTAGATCCTGAAAGTATTATTTTTTGGGAGGTGTCAACTAACTGTACTCCTTGAAGATGAATAGTAAGTTGTTGAAATAAACATTGAGTAACATATGGCACTGGCAGGTATTCATGGGTGCTCCAATATATAATATGTGTTTACATGCATATGCAATGAATAAATGTATGTATGTGCACAATATGCCATGTATGTTTAAAGAATGCTCATATGATTGGTAATTGTACCTCAGACTCAATAGAACTTTAAAAGTTTGCAAGTTTTTATCAATGGTTTAAGAATTCCATTGTCAAGGTAGCTCCAAAGGATTGGACAATTGCAACTATCAAGCTAGAGCTGTATGTGAATTTCAGACCGATTCGGTGGCTCTTTCTCTGGTTAACTACGAGTATTATTGCCTCTGTGAGATGGCCAATTAAATCCTACACCAGTGTATATTATTTTTTGAATGGAAAAACATATTATACTTGGAGAGATTAATGAATTGTGCTACATAGTATAAAGAACCTAATAATAACCCAGCCTTAGGAGGTATTGATCTCTCAATTCCCAGTGGCTGAGTAATAACAGTTTGATAAAAGAAGCATCACAACATCCATCTACAATTATTTTCAGTATTTTATTTCCATTCTCAAAACTTCATTTAATGAAGCAGACTTAAGAAATGCCATGTTCTCTGTCAGGAAGTTTTCACCTCTTATTTTTTCTCACATGTTCTTTCCCCACATATTGGCAATACAAGTTTCCTTGCTTTATTATAATCCCTGTTCAAATGTCACCTTCTCAAAGAAGTCTTCTGTCTCCATCTGATCTAAAATAAAGGCTTCAGCACTATCCTCTTCCCTTTCTTTCCCTAAAATAATAGTTGTTTGTATGTGGAAATATAGTATACAGATGTTTGTGTATCCTGATAATATTGCATACTTTAAGTACAGAGATTTTTGTCTATTCTCTCTGTGGCTCTGTCCTCAGAACCTACAACAGTGCGTGGCATATGTAGTAGGCACTCAAAAATATTAATTCAGTGAATCAATGAATGGATGGATGATGAATGAAGAAATAAATGAATATGTTGATAAGTCTTTGCCCACTACTCATGCTTCAGAAATATAAAAACAAGAGTTTACTCCAATCCATGCCTGTGGTACATTCCTGTTCCAAGAGAAACTGTAACATCATGTGAGGGAAAAGATATTTTTTCTAGTAATATACTTTGCATAGCAAGATATGTTAACAAAAAAGGATGTTTCTCTAACCTTGGAATGTGATTTCATTAAAGCAGTAATCTGTTTTAATCAGTCATTTCTTCAAATAGTGATTAATTTTTATAGAAAGCTACCTCTTAAGCAATTGAGAACATTTCAAACAGTATAATTCTCAGCAAGGTAGATGAGAGTTTCACATGGTTTTATGTCAGACTGCATAATAAAATACTATGTATGTTTAGGTATAAACAGAACAATCCATTCATTTCTACTCTAAAGTGAAAAAGGACAAAGGCTATGGGCTTTGCAGCTGACCTGGAGTCCTGTGCTTTATGGTCATTGTGGCAATTATGAAGCATTCCATCAATAAGTCTAAAATTAGTATTGATTGCACCCTGCCACTTTTCCATTTCTTCTGTATCTGCAGCAGCAATTTTGGAGATATTCCTCTCTCCATGTCATCATATCATGGTTCACTTGGCCTACTTCTTCGTTTTCTATTGAAAGATAGAAGTATAGATCTTTCAGTAAATCACTAGTATTTTCTCTAAACAATCAAGAGTTACTGACAGACTGTTTCCCTGGCTGAAATTTTGACTTCAAGGAGGCTGTAGAATATCCTCTGGCAGTAGTAAAAATCTAAGCCCCTAAGGAGTAAAATATTGGACCATGTATAAACTTGTGCTTTGCTTTCACTAAACAGGAATTAAATATGTTAAGTTTTACATTATTTGGTTAAGGCATTAAAGATCTATGTATTTTATTCTTTATATTGGAGTAAAATTTAAGAATAATGATATTACTGAAAATAAACCTAATTAGAAGTTTGTGTTTTGTGGATAATACAATAAAACAAAAATCAAATATTACTGTTTTACTAAAGTAGTGCTCTCAGTTCAGAATGGAGTTATTATGAGCTGGTAAGTTAATAAATACATTTTTTTTAGTGTAGGATTCTGTTCATGTTATTTTTTTAATTGTTCAATATAAATGGAAATAAAAATTTCCCTGAATATACTATTTTAGGAAGAACAAAAATTTCTAATACAATAATCACATTCACACTTATGTAGACTGACAAATATCATATATATTTGATCTGAGCTTGGAAATATTGGTGAATGTTAAATGTTATTAAAGAGTAACTAAGGACAAGTATGATCTGACAAAACCCACTAACGATTCACACTAAAAAAATATATAAAAACTTTGAAATGACTTTTCACTCTTTAAATGTCCTCCATTGAATAAGTCAGGTTTAATCTTTTAATTACATTTTACTCTTATATGATATAGATAACAGATGTATATGCTACATTTATTCAGCAGATGATTTCTAAAGGGCAATGTTAATGTCTTCTCTAACTTTTGTGAAGCCGAGTGATATAAAATATTTTTTAAGGTTAGAGTTTCACTCACTTCACCACCTTTTACAATGAATTCTAATTAATGACACTGTTGGATGGCACATCTGTTTTGCTAACCAAAACAGATAGCGAAAGGAATTTTGGAAGTAGATGATGCATAATATTAAAGATAAAGAGACATTATGCAAGTTTAGAACTTTGCCCGCTGCACAGACAGTGTGTCTGAGTTAAAAGTAAGCCTCTATATTAAAGGAAAACCTGAAGGTCATGTTATAGTATGAGCATTGAGAAAGTAGGAAGTTATTAACATGCAGCCTTATTAAAATATTTTAAATACCTATAAATTAGCTTTATTTTAAAGATACTACATATGTAGAAAAATACCCCTTTTTATTAGTTATTAAAAGGCGACTGAAAGAAAATACTTAAATGTTTCAGAAGGAACAACCTGGTATGATATTCTTAATGCTATATTTTAATAAAAGCAGTTATATATTGTATGCTGTTATGTTTATGAATGTTTTATAAAATTTGTTTTATAAAATGTTATTAGTATTTACATTTTCTAAAGTTTGCTAAAAGTATATTAGAACTTAATCATGTAACCAAAGTCTTATACTTTATTTAAATGAAAAGCTGTTACCTATAAGAAGGATTTTAGTTCTATTATATAAATTACCTTGGACTTAATTACAAGGTACATTTTGATGTAAAAATGTATTTTTTTTCTAAAAATAATGTACAAGTTACATCACAGCCTTTTCATATTTTGAATATGAGTTTAAAGAGATAGAATTGGAAAAAAAGGTGCCATCAGACATGGATTTTTCTTTGTTTTGATGGAAAACATTACTTTTACTTGCATGAATTTAAAGAATGTTTATTGAGCATTTGCTCTGTGTACAAATCATTGACAGAATAGGAGACATTGAAGAAACCAAAACATGGTTACTATCTTTAAGCAACTCAACATATTAATATGCAAGAGTAAACAAAGAACTCTGGAGCAAAGTATATTAAAGAGCTCAGAGAACACTTCCAGTCTGATGGAAAGTCAAAAAGACTTCATGAAAGAGGGCACATTTAATATAAGCCAATTTCAAGGCTTGGTGGGATTTTAAGTACATGAAACAGTAGTTAAGAAGACTCAGTTTATAAAGCTAAAATTCTTTTCCGATCTCCATATGTCAAGACTGAACCTTTTTCCCTGAAAGACTTAAAAATGATCAAGTTGTGATTAAACATAATGAAAATATGCTGTCTGTTTTAAGACTAGATTTTGCTTTTTATGCTATAGTAGTTTGATCTGTAAAGTAGAATGGCAGTTAAACATACTATAATTTGATATTTCCAAACAACAAGGATTCTTTTTTATGCCGTGACAATCATAAGAAAATAATAAAACAGGAAAGCAAAATATTACAACAGGTAGTTTTCAAATTCATCAGGTCAAGAGAAGCCATTTCTTAATCAGAGAGAATGTAGATAGTGATTTGTGCTAATTATCATATGAAAATTAAACAAGAGTTAAGCCACAGAATTCCAATTGAGTAACTGCATTATTGTTCTGATTTTGTATGGTTATTGAGAGTACATTGTCAGGGCACTTAGAAATCAGTGTTATCAAAACATTTTGGCATAAAATGCAAGCAACATTATACTTTTTTTCTGAAGCTAATGGTGGATTACAGTTATTGCACTTGCGGATAGTTTGCAGAGAGGAATGAACAGAGTAAGGCAGAGAGTGAGAGAGAGACAGGGAGGAAAAGATAACAGAGGGAGCAAGAAAGGAAAGAAGGAAGAAAAAATACCCAGACAGTTTTAACTCTCCAGGTTACTTGGCTAATTTTATGGTGCTCCCTCCTACTTTAACTTTTTTCAGTTCTGCATTAGCCCTGAGCTGTTCTTTCTCTTTAGTACTGGCCTTGGCATAAAACCCCTGCAAAATGGAATCAGAGAAATTCTGAATTTCAGCTGCCTCTAGTCAAATCTCATGGACTTTCTTTTCCTCCAATCTGTATAACTGTTTGATGTTGAGCAATGCCCTCTTTCTCTTTTATAATTTCCAAAGGTTTTTGTATTTTGTTGTGTTTTTGGTTTGTTTGTTGTTTTAATGTTTGGGGTTAGTATTCATATCATTTTTCTTGAAGTGCTGTACTTCATTCTACTAGTTTTTAAGAATTTTCTGTCATTTCTTCCAGTCACCTGTGACACTATACTGATCTTGTAGGATTAAGAAGACAGATATCATTGTTTCTCATTGTAGAGATGGCAACCAATAGAAAACAGACTGTGCTAATAAAAATGAAAATATCACTGATTATACATTATCCAGCCTTTTCTCTTTTTTTCTTACTTAAGATGTACCTTATTGTTTTGTTTTATTTTCCCAAAAGGAAAGATAAAAGATTAATTATTTTACAATTTGGGGTGAGTCTTGGTGCCAGCAACTTTGGAATTCAGTAAAACAATTTGGCGTTAAAGTAAAAAGCATTATTTCTTACGGAGCACTTGAATCTGTTGCTGGACATCAAAGCACCTTCATATTGGTGACTAGGTTTCATCTTTTCCCTGTCCATAAGCATGAATTTAATGAATGAAACACAATAGAAAAACAAACAGTTGTTAGCTATTATGAAAAATGGATTTCAAATTGCAAGTTTAAAGGTGTGATATCACTGAACGAAATGCAACCTCAATATTTTAACTCATAGATATTAAAAGAGTGAATAAGAGACTAAATAAACTCATAGATGTTAAAAGACTAAAGACTTTAATGAGCCATTGAAATGGTTGTAGCCATTTTCTCAAAGCTTCTTGTCTTTCCAACTTCTGTCCTACTCTGAGAAATGTACCAGGAGTTTTTATCTTTTTAAAATGGGATAATATTTTTGAAGTTCTTTGCTATTCTAAGTATTTACAAATATGGCCAGCTTTCTCGATAAAACAGTAGCCAATAGCCTAGTATCCCTTTGAAACTAATACTAATTTTGCAAATATTTAACTGCCTAGTTTTTAAATAGAGTTTGGCAACCTAAGAAAATAAAAGTAGGCTGAACTCCTCTAATGGATCAAGTAGAAGAGAGATGCAAAATTTTCTTTTCCAGCATCATAAGTTTATTTAGAAATAGAAAACAGTCTAACATAATTGTAGTTGGCCAAATCTGTTTGGAATGCTGAAAATATAAAGTGAATAAAATAAAGCTAGAAACATTTATTCTTAGATTATTTTATTACCTTGCAAGAAAAATATATTCTTAAAAGTGATGAATAACATAACTGTACATTAAATACTCCTATTTCTGTCATAATTCTCATCCAAACTTAGCATATTCTAAAAATTATTTGTAGTTTAACTGACTAGTTCTTTTTCTTAAGGAAGAATACGTGAATACACAAGGCCAGTGATGTGTGTATTAGAGAAACACATTTATGAATTCATGATTGAGATGATAACCCTAATTTATTTCTTTGAAATTCTAAACTTTAAGTTCCCCAAAGTATAATATAGTTATTGTTAGACACAAAAAGAACAAAATTAAAAACTATATCCTTAAAAGACAGTTAAAATTTGCCAGGCAGCATATGAGCAAATATCTTATGACTGTTCAGTGAGCTTACTGTTTCTCAGAGGGACATATTGTCTGTTTCACACAAACACTCCCACCCAGCCACTCAAATGACTATTGATAGAACACAGACTTTAATAATACAGTTTGTTTCCAAGCAGCAAATAACTTCCCTTTGGCCTTCAAAGTCATATTTATAATTCTTTTTTTGTTTGTAATCTCTACATCTCAAATCTCATGGGATTTTGTCTAATTTATTCCTTGCATAATAATTTTGTGTGTCATAATGCAAATTTCCTTTTTTAAAATTAGAAATATTTATTTGAATAGAAACGAGAGTATTATATAAAACAAACAAAAATTCAACATTGGGATCACATATTTTTCCACTGCTTTATGCAAACCATCATTTTATTGCATTCCAGAAAGAACACTCTAGATAAAAACTTGATAATATACATTCAAAAATATTAAGTAAATTTTTTATAGCACTTCTTTTCCTTTTATTCTCCTCATTTATATGGGCCTTCCTTGTTATTTTTAGTACATGTTATCTAGCCATTTATAAAAGTGTTTGGGTAAACACCTTTCTGTTTGGTTTCACATTCATTAAGTCAGCGGTACATGTTTGTTATACTCCCCAGTGGACTACTTAAAAGGAAACACAAAAATAGACTCAGCAGTCTAGAAAATGATCAAATGAAAATCTCTGTATTAGTTAAAACCAAAAAACCAAAAACTCATTCAAACCAAATTACAGAGTTCTTTATACTTAGTCTGTGGGGTGAATTCCCGTAGATACTGTATTTTGTGTTTTATTTTCCCTCACAAAGAGTTATTTGAGTAGAGACAGTTATCTATAATGCACTTCTAACTTAAATCTCTTTGAACTAAACTAAATGATGTGGGGTGTGTGTGTGTGTGTGTGTGTGTGTGTGTGTTTGTATTTATAGAAATATTTACAATTTAGACACTCTGGGCAAAAAGGCACCTATCAACTTATCCAAGAATTCTTAATGTAGATTATTTTCTAACATCATCATCAGGCATATTTAAATAGAATAAATTATCTTTCACATTGTGTCTACCATCAGAATTTTTAATGATGCTCTCTGCTGGTTTCAGTAGATATGACTTCACATCTCCTGGAACAAGTTCATTTTTACCTATTTATTCAATTGTGTCAGAGTTTTGTGTGCTTTGAGACCAAAGAGACTTCATTTTGGAAGTTGGTATTATGGGGCCATCATACCAATTTGATTAGATTTTCTTATTCAGGTATAAAATAGTAGTTGGAAATAAACACACAAATAAGTATGATATTGTTAATTACTTTTAAAATAGCAACATTAGCATCACTTGTGTTTTTATTTTTGGTAGTTTATGGTTAGCAAGTTTAACTGTTTAAACGTGTTATTTTCAATTTAAACGTATTTCATTTAAATTTTAAACATGTTTCTAAGATAGAACTTTCTTGACTGATAAATAATGAACCACTGGATATAGTTAATAATATCTATGTATTAGGATGTCACAGCAGACCAGAAAAGATAGTACATACTGTCACATTCAGGATCATAGATATTCCAAAACTGTTGCATAAAGATGAGCCCTTTCGTGCTACCTGGCAAGGTTGCTATAGTTACAGAATGTGGCTTTATGGAAATTTCACTTTTCTTAGTAATATTAGATACTGAACTCAAAGTCTCTTTTTATATTGTTCTTAAGTCTCTTCTTGGAAAATAACCTCCTTTGTAAGATATTCTGTATTATTTTCACAGTCTTTCTTTTTTCTTCACAAGTTATTTGCAAAGAACAAAAATTTGAGCATATGTTTTGCTTCCAGACACTGAACATAGAACAGAATTTTTACTACCTCCCTCTTCAGTTGCTGTTTTTTGCCTTTATAGAAAAAAAACTTTGTATTATATTTTTTTAAAAAAATAGTATGTTCTCAGCTGGTAAACTCCATTAAGCGGTACTATTAAAACCCATGGGTTTCTATCTGTTACTGCAACTTAGTTTAAAGCAGGGTTGTATGTACCTGTGAGCAGTGAGTTTCAAAGTATCTTACAGTTTCAAGTTTCCATGGGATATTACTACACTTTCATGGAAAGATAATGTGCTCTTGGAAAACATGGTACATATTCACCTAATACAAAGCTACAGTGATGGATATTGGGACCACAAAACATGCATGCATGACCTCTAGTAGTATGCTTAGTCTAGTTTCCACTCTTCATATAGTTTTTCAAAACTAAATATTTTTTGGTAGAAGTTGATGTTGGAGTTGCTTGGCTCGTAAAACAAACATTGAATCACAGAAATACATTATTTGAAAGCTCATTTCTCAAGTTCATTTTAAGTCCTCATTTAAGTACTGTTAAATATGTGTTGGCTTTTGAAAATTTGAATAGCTAAAAATTTAAATTGACTTAAGATAAATAGAGTACAATTAATACAGCTTCGATTCATACATTGTTGTGAAAATAACATTTACCAAATAATATCACCATTTATATCTAATAAGATAGGAGTCTAAGTAATTTTTCTTGTGTTTTTACCATAAATTTTTTGCAAAACTTTTTGACTTCTGATTTCTTATCTGCTGCAGAAACTAGTTCAAAAGGTAAACTTCTTTTTTCATAAGTTTTGAAGTAACATGTTTTTGTGCTTTATATTTACCTTTTTTAACTTTTTATTGAAGCATACTAAGAACAGAGAGAAATTTTCACAAACTTAATGCACACATGTGTTTAGCAAGAAGCAGAGTGTTTCTAGCACCCAGAAGCATGCCATCCTGGTGCTTTCTTCCTGGCTGTTACACATTGCACCCCTGAAATTAATCAACATCCTGACTTTAACTAAGTAGATTAGTTTGCCTGATTCTGTATTTCGTAAAAATGGAATCATCACAGTATGTAGGCTTCTGTGTCTGGAGACTTGAATACTACGTTTGTAAATTTTCATTGTCATTTCCATTGTGGTATAGTTATCTATTGTTTACCTAAATCATAATTTATTTATTCTGCTACTAACAGTGAGTCGTCACATTTGGAAATACAATAAATGTTTATATGTTTTTACACATAATGTACTTTATATAAATCCTACAGTGTCCCAAGAAACAAATTTTAGAGGCAAAATGTATCCTTGAATTGGCAATTTCTACACTTGATTATTTGTAGCATTAGTGTTGCTGAGCAATTCAAATTTTACATTATTTTAATATTATCCAATAACATTTACAGGTATTTTCCAGTGTTTGGATATTTGCTGTAGGGTACAGTTGTGTGTAAATACTTAAAAAAAAAAAGATGTAAATGTTGTAAACTACTTTGAAATGAAATCTGAAAATAATTAACAACTTCAATTAACAAAAGCAATATCAATTTCAGTGGCAAAACCAGACTTGGGAAAGGCTAGGAACTATTATTTTCAAAGAGAAAATTAGCCTATATGAAGCAATATATAAACTTTAATGCCTATCATGAAGACCATTTCAGATTTAATTATTCAACTAACATCAGTGTAAAAGGAAAAGAAAATTGTAAATAGAATATTTGTCACTAAACAAAGGTCAAGACTTTCAGAGAGAGCAGTTTATGTGCTTCAAAATTTCATTTTAAGAGTAATGGCATTTAAATATTAAATAGCAGTGTTATTATCTTACAATTTATAAAATAATTTCACGGACATTTGTTTTATGTTAACATTCCCTTCTGTGAAAGTTGTCTCTTACCAAATATGTATGCCAGGTAAGTTTCTATATATATATTTTAAAATATGTACAATCTTTTCACAATATGTTTTAACAATAATAAAAACTTTATTTCTTTATATCTTTTTTACAGAAAAAAAATCTCTGACACTTTTGTATGTATAAGTCTGTTACAGAAAAATGATTCACTATTTATTATTATGGTCACTCACTGACATCTAAAAATATAAAATATTATGAAAGGTACATAATAGTTTATGGTTGAAGGAATTTCCAAGAAGTGCTGTGAATTTCAATTTCTTGTTTCCAGATCCCCAAAATTATTATTTCTCAGGAATTTACAGCACTACTCATGGTGACAATAAAAATACTTTGGGCACCTGTGGGTTCCTGTTTAACTTTGGGCTCAATTTTTATTTGAGATCCAGTGCCTATAAAGACTTTTATGGTTTGCTGGTTCTGTCTGTGTAACATGGGGGAGAAAACTGCACTGAGGACTGATAAACATCGTTTAAATTCTAGCTCTGCCATGTACCAGCTGTGTCACCTGGGCTGTTATAAAAATTCTCTGAAACTTATTTTCTTCAACTAAAATACTGAAAGCAATAAATTTAAACGAGATAATGCATGGAAAATACCTGACAAATAGTAGGAATATTATAAATGAAGTTATTATATACTTTTTAAATTTAACCAGAGCAAAAGTTGGAAAAAGAAACGTAATGATGGTTTTAAATGTGCTATGTCCTTGTCTGATGTTAGTGATAAATTACTACCAGTTATTTTACTTAAAGCAAATGTATAATTGAAAATCTACTTAAATGTTAGGAGAATGATTTTGAAATGTTAGACAGTGTAGCCTAACTCAGTCTTTAGAAATTCATGAATTCCACTTTAAGTTTTTAAGTCATTTTTCATGGAAATAGTGTTTTGTTTTGAATAATACATGCTTTTAATGAATGTTTTATTGAAAAGTTGTATTATTTAAGAATTTACTACAGCATTTGAATAATAATTTTCTATTGAAAAGCATTACCCTCTACTGTAAATTTCATATATTCTTAATTAGATACAATTTTAGAGATATTATTATTTGGTTAACATTTAAATCTATTGATAAGGACATAGATTTAAACCTCATAACTCAAATCAGGGTCCAGCCCCTGATTTCACTCTTCCAACCTTGTTTGTTCTTGTCCAGACCTTCCTTCCCATAATTCAGAAGTCCTGGTTGGTAGGAAAGAAAACCTGATATGCCCTTTCTTACAGATTTAGTCATTAGTAATTTCTGCAAGTGTCATTTTTATCTGCAGCTGGACAACAAAGCTTCTTAATATTTAATTAGTTATATCACATAGTAAAAGTAGAAATTGCCAACCAAAATCATGTGTTAAATTTTAGAAAATTTATAGCTTAATAGCATTTACCTAGCCAGAAACATGATTCAGTGCTATTTTCCATTTCTGTAATAAAGCTGGAACAAGAGAGCAATGTGTATATATTGCAACAAAATACATTAGCATCCAGTACTCTGCTTTCTAAGGACAGAAGGTGAATAGAGTGCTAAAGAAAACAGGAAGATGAAACTTACAGGAAATACTTAAGATGAGATCACATACCAGACTGATATTTTAATGAATTATCCTTTTAAGCAGAGAGGACTGTTACATTGTAAATCTTTTAGGAAAATATCTTCTTTGTGCTTTGTCTAAGAAGTTTGGGTAAATTCCTCTGAATCAAGTTTTAAACTTGATTTAATAAATTCATATGATTTCACTGATAATGTGCTGCTACTTAATCTATAATTAGTTGCCAAATCTGGTCTAAACCTCTTGACTTCTCTGTGTCCTGACACCATTTAGACACCTTGACTCTACTCATGCCTTCTCTAGTCATAATTGTTCCCCAGGGCTTATTACAAGCATTGCTTAAAGCTTGTTACATGTGGCAATGAACCTTTGGTTGATTCAAGTTGGTACAGCCCCATACTGATGTTTGTTGTGAGTTATCATCTTACTTTAGTGATTTGCAGCATTATTTTCAGTTTACTTCTATAGCCCTAGGTTCCACAATTGGTGTTCACAGTCAGCCTCCATTTCTTTATGTCTAGGAAAAAAACGATGTTATTCTGAAAGCAAGACAAAATACAGAATGCCTGATTCCACTGTTAACCTTGTGCAAATTTTTGGACATTTGGATTCAACATTTATTTAGAATATGAAAAACCTCAGAAACCATAATGACAATTAATTGATGTCATGTCTTTTAAAAATACATGTAGTACTCCTATAACAAAGGTGAGCATATCCTAGGCATTGCTTTGTGGGAGATACAGTGGTTAACAGAGTTTATATTCTAATGCTTATAAATTGTGAAGATTGACATGTAATATCTGATCACTGCCATGACCATTCTACAAAATACCTTTATTTTCTGAGGTTTAATTAACATTATTTGATAAATGAGAAGTGTAATATTGCCTTGGCCTTTCAGAATACATATACTCCTGTTTTCAGTTGGTTGGAAGAGAAATCAAAAGAGATAAACTGATACTGGGTGAGTGGAGCTGCCTTTCTTTAGTGCCAAGATATAAAGTTTTAAATATGTCCATAATGCATTCTAATTCTTAACCTTGTATCTCTTGTGGATAACTTCAAAGGGAAAAAAATCCCAGCTTTGTTTATTGGATATGTTGTGAGTATCTCCAAAGCAAATATTTCTGTGATTCCCATTATCTGACTGCAGAAACACATCAGAGAGAGTTATTTGTCTGCGTCATTGTTCTCCATATCCCTGGAATTCATTTCTATTGCCAGTATAGAGTACTGGGAAAAGAGGCATCTTTAATTCAGTATTGAAAAATGTATATTTATTTCTTCCATAGCTCAACTGGTATGGACTACTGTATGGCATGACTTGGAGCCTGCTGCAGATACGTCTCAAGCATGGGCATGCCTCAGCACCTCCTTTTAATGCTACTTTCTGTAGCATCAGGAGCATAACACAACATGACAAGATTCTTTTTCTATTCAGTTACTTGGATCCACAGTTACCTATATGCATATTCGGGCACTTCAGAGTAGCAAGAAAAACAGGCAGAAAGAAGGAATTTTAATTATGTATTCATCCCTTCACAGACTAGACCACAGGCAAAACTGAGAAAGAGGAACTTGGCATATAGGTCCTACCTGCTGTCCCCACCATCCCAACTCCTCTCCTATCCTGTTCTTTTCCTTTAGATCTTAATGTGCTACCTATTACATTATCATTATGTGATCACAGATTATTAAATGAAGAGATTTGACTTTTTAACACAAATTGAAAGCATTATGGAAGAAAAATAAAAATGTTTATTTGGGAGAAAATTTTACTTGTTCGGAACTCCTGAAATTATAGTGTCTAGACTAATGTGTAGCCATATACACTAACTTGGAAAAAAATACTTAGGAATAACTGCAAATAAGCTAGTAAACTCTTCTGGCTTTCTCATAAACTGATATTTTCAGTCATTAGATTAAATGCATATACCTGTCAGGTTTCTCCAGAAAAACAGGTGTGTGTGTGTGTGTGTGTGTGTGTGTGTGTGTGTGTGTGTGTATGTTCTGATATATAGATAGATATAGATATAGGTCTACTTATCTCTCCTTGTAGAGAGATATATAAATATTGATTGCTTGATTTTAGGAAATTGGCTCTTGTTGGTCCTGGCAAGTAAAAAATATGTTGGGCAAATGGTAGTCTGGAGGTTAAGGTAAGGGTTAATGTTGCAGTCTTTACTCAGAAAGCTGGAAACTGGGGCAGAATTTCTATATTGCAGTCCAGAGGCAAAAATCCCTCCTCCTTTGAGAAACCTGTCTTCGATCTCAAGGTCGTCAGCTGATTGGATGTGTTACACCCACATTATGTAGGGTCATCTGCTTTGCTTAAAGTCAACTGATTTAAATGTCAGTCACATCTACAGGGTCCCTTTACAACATCTAGACCAGCATTTGACCAAGTAACTGGTCATCATAGCCAACTTGACACATAAAACAAAAATTACCCATCATGGTACTCTAAAATAAACAAAAAGAAATCTTTACTTCTCCCACCTTTTGTTAAAATACTGTATTAATACCACTGTTAAAATACTTATTTATACATGAGAATCTTTAGGGAAGCAAAAACCTAGTAGAGAATTTTTGGGGAAGCAAAAACTCTATCAGGCAGTGGTAATTTTATTTTTAAATTATAAGCTTTTTCCCCAAATACATCTGATGAAAGGTTCAGTGGAACAATCTTGTCAGCCATGCTATTTATTGTATTCCGTGGTTGGCATAAGGGAAACATATACAAATGAATGAGAAATTTCTTCTTCATAGTCATTAATTAAATCCTTATAGCTCAGTCACTTTTAAAGAGGTGATAGTCTCTGTGATGTCCAGGGTTCTGGAATTACAGCATTTATAAAAAGCCAGCACAGGAAGCCCACAAAGGTTTTTGGTTTCTTTTGAGGAAAAAACAAAAACAAAATAGAAACTGGAGGCTACTTTAGATGTTGTAGAGCTGTAGGGTGTAGGTGGAGGAGGAGGGGCTTCTGGTGTCAGGCTCAGAAATTGATCAAAGGAAATGCCTGACAAAATACCACAGCCAGTAAACCTTCCAAAACTTCTAAAGCTACTTCACAGGGCCTTCTAGTCACAAGGACAATTCAAAATGGCACTCAGCCCCAGGAGGGTTCCTGCGGGGTCCTGGAACTGATGAAAACTTTGAAGCAAGTAAAAGTGGGCTCTGGTAATGTAGAACTTAATGTGCATTCATTTTTCCTACTTTAAATTTTCATTTTCAGTAACTTTATAATTCTCCTGGTTTTCAGGTACTTATTGAACTATTTTGTCCAGATTTATTTAAAAGCAGTATCTGTTCCTTTTCACAGCCACTTGCCTCCTACCTTAAAAAACAGAATCCAGAGGAGGAAGCAGGCAAACCCGGAAACAGAACTTACTGTCCTTTTGGAATCTAACATTAGAGGTGGAGGAGTGGCAGCTGGTTGGATGTTAAATTTTGGAAGTAAAATATGTTGATCACAATCAGTTAACATTTATGGAATGCCTATATGACTCCATCTCAGGGAGCTGATGCCAAGGAAAAGAATTCTTTAATTTTTGTTTTGTTTTGTTTTTGTGCTCTTCTCACAGAGTATGGCTTTGCCGAGCTCCTCTGGCTCCTTGCTAACCCTGCAACAAGTTACACTCATGGCGTTATGAATAGAATATTACAGTGAAGCAGTTCACCAGGATATATTAACTAACTCTTCACATGCATTTTGCCATTCAAATCAAGAAACCTTCAGATTTAGCAGGAGGCAAAATATGAATTTAGAAAACAGCAGAAGACTAATAAAAATATATAATTGAATATTCAATTGCCAATGACTAAAAACATAAAGAGCTCAAAGAAAGGAGGAATCACCTGAATGCAATGATCAAGAAAAGATGTGGTTGGACTTGATCTGGGTGTGGAAAAACTTCAGTGTTTGAGCAGGCAGAGAAAAAGGCTCAGCTGCTAAAGTAGAATTTTCTAGTCACTACGACTCTCCTTACCATCTTTTCTACCTTAGAATTAAATAACCTGTGAAGCACTGAGACCAGAATGGAAAAGTAGTTCTTTGTTTCACTTTTTAAGAATAATCAATATAAAAAGTAAACTGCAAACTGTGTGTGTAGATATGTATGTGTGTATGTGTATGTGTGTGTTGGGCGTGTGTGTGTTTTGAGTGGGAAGTTACATCAAGCACATCATTAACAGTCAACCAGGACACCATCCTTCAGATGAGTTACTAAAGTTCTAACATGAAGAAAGAGACAGTAAAACATTAACATGAAATCTAAGTACTTCAATGAAAATTAGATGTAACAATTACCAATGTGGATATGTGGAGGAAGGAAATAAGAAGTAACTCTGTCGAAATAGTAGAAGATTTTAGCAGAGTTTTTTTTTAAGCCAATAAAAGAAACATATTTTTTTTTGTTTAAAATTGGTCTCACATATGTACCCCATAACCTATTCATAACACCAATATTTTGGCGTAAATGGGAATCTTCTTATAACAACATAAAAATGCAATGTGAATCTTCTACCATGTTACTGCTTAAAAATAAACAGCTGAACAGTAGGCAAATGTGGATACTTCTGGCAACTTTGGAATGTATATTAGTTGCTGTAATAAACTGGCATATTTTATCTCATTAGAATTATAGATTCTTAATATGATGAGATGTGAAAAGACGACATTGAAAGAAATGGAGAACCCATGAGAAAATACTGATATTGTATTATGCATGCATTATAATACACATGTAATCCAAAGAGAATCAAAAAATATGAATATCCTTACTTTACATCAGACAATGGGCTTGACTCACCTTTGTTTTCCTATTGTGTAGTACAATGGAAAATATACAGTAGACATTCAAAAAGAATTTTTTGGATTTAATTCCATTTTAGTTGTAAAGCATTATGTTTTTAAATATTTCACATAGTCCCCAGCATCAGACCACAGTATTTGTTGTGATTTCCTGAGTGGATTTTTTCATTATGATAATAATGTCACAGAATTTTGGAAATCTTCTAAGAAACCAAACACACAAAAAAATCCCTTGCTATATTTTTAGTCAGAAAAAAAATTTTATTTTCAGTTTCTACTCTACGATGAATTTTATATTCATCAAGAGAAAGGTGTACTTCTATGCTTCAACAGTTTGAATTTTGAGACCTTTACTTTGGATTATGCTTGCCCATCTAATAGTTACAGTCCAGGAAGGGCTGGAAAAGAGTAGTTAGCCCTACTAGATATGTTCTGCTATTGCACACAACATGACAGAGTCCCTGTGAGGAGTCAGGCTTATGTCAGAAGGTCTAACAAACAACATGAAATTACAGGATCTCTTCCGCATTCAAGGCTGTCTGCTTACAACTTGAATCCTCTGATTGCAGTATCTATTGCTACATTCTGTGGGGTGAGGGAATGTACTGCCTTTTAAAATTTGGGCTTACAGTGTAATGTGCTATAAGCCTGAGATGAGATCAGAATTGATTGAGATAGAAAATTAACTGGGGTGTTATTTGCTTCTGCCACCCATTAGCTTAGTTTGACCATCTGCCAACACAAAATCATAATTCCTGGGGCTTTTATGCCTGTATATCAAGCTGTTGGTTCTGTTGGTCCCTGCTTACCTCTAACAAAATCCCATGGGGAGAATGTAATTGGGAAAAGAAATAAAATCTCAATGAGGAGCTTAGCTTTTAAGGCCTAATGTAATTGGTTAGGCATGGTAGAAATCTTATCTTGTTTCCCAAGAGCAAGCTTGAAAACCATAAAAAGAAAAGCATTGGAGAAAAAATGCCAGGTTGTAGGATAGACATTTGATTATACAGTAGTAGTAATAATAATAATGGTTGCTAAAAATATATTGAGGAACTAATATATGTTACTCATGTGTCATCTTTAGAACGATTGTCTCATTATTGGAGAGTGTATATTAGTAGAATCTTAGTATCTCTGTATTTGGTATGCTAGGATTTGGGGACAACACAGGTTTTATTTGTTTTTATTTATATTTAAGATATATAACACAGTGTTTTGATATACTCACATGTGTAGAAGTTATATGGTCAACATCTTAGTTTTGATTCAAATTTTAGTATAGTGATGTCAAGAAAATGTACCCTTCTTAAGAAATTAAGTTATAAACGTTTATATTCTCTCAAAACAACAAAAGAAACAAACTGAAAGTTTGTCTTGGGGAAGACTCTATTACTAGATAATTTTATAGTTAAAATAGAACAAAACAAAAACAACTGCTGGGAGAAGAATCTCTAGTATAAAATATTTTATATACACTAACATATAACACCATGTTTGTGTGGGTAACTGATAAGGCGTTTTTACTTATTTTGTAATTATGGTTCCACCAGTTTCAGCCTCTAAATCCACCCATTTAATAATTTTCTCATAGTTATGCTTTTTTGTAAGATACATTTGACAGAACATCTTCTTACATACAAATTCCCACTTCTCAACAGAGTACATAAAAATATGAATGACTGTCAGGCTATGTAATGGACCAAAGAAAAGCAAAGTGGTAGCAGTGAGTGTTAATGGTAGGTCTGGGAGGGCCCCACAGGACATGATATGAGATTCAACTTCTTCCTGTTAATTGTGTTAAAGATGATTTTTCTTTAAGAATTCTTCTTTCGGAAGTAAAGGCAAGACCATCTCTTACTAGAAATAAATGAAATAAAAAGTTTTGTTACTTTTATTACTACTATTTCATTTGGAGATTAAGAAACAGTTTTTAGGATAAAAGCATACCATATCTATCAAAAATTATTCTCAAAATGTCAATACTAACAGTAAAATGATTTCAAAGTTAATGTAGAAGAAAAGAATCCTAAAGTCTCCCCTTTCTCCTTGTGTGACCAGTAGACTTCTTGGTGCTTCAGGTTTTTCATCTATAAAAAAGAGATGGGAAATGCTCATTTTAAATCAGTGTGGTTGTCAGGATTAAATCTACAGTGTATCAAGTACCTGACAAGGAATTGACGTTATGATATATGTGTTTATTGATACTCAGTTTACACTATCTGAGATACTGTGCTAGGGAAAAAATAACTGGAATTAACTATTCCTTGCAAGAAATGTTGGATAAATGAAATTCCTAAATCAAGATGGCATCTGAACTAAGATAGCAGAGTCATCCTGTGCAAAACACTTCATGGCTCAATATGAAACAGATTTTGTTGATGACTTTGGTTTGATTTATTTTTAACTAATATAACAAATACTTTTTAAGCATGTGTAGTGTGCCAAAATACTACGTTGTGTCCTAGAAAACCATATGAGGCAAATTGGTTGCCCTTGGGGAGCATTATTATAAATTGAATTAAGGTATTTGAAAACATTTAGGTCACAAACCAATGGGATGGGCTAGAGTTAAGACTTAGTACCATAATTAATAGCAATTTATTTCATTCACCAGATTCTGAGCCACTCCTTCCCTGAAGGCACTTGCCAGGTCAGCATTGGTTTTTGCAGAGCATCATAAATCTTCAATGACCAGCCCTTGGCCATAAATACAAAAAATACACTTGTGAGGTTATTTTCAATGTACAAAATGGAATTTCTGAAATAAATAATAATGATCTAGCAGGTGCAGTCTGAGTGTTTTGAAAAATTACTCAATCTTTTGCAGTTTATTAAGCAATTTGTGTATTATGCCAAAAATATTCTAGAATGTCGATATTGCTGAGCACTTTTTCATGTTCTCTAATGTGGAGCTTATGGTTAATTCAGAGCATAAACACCCCACCCAAAATGAAAAATAACTCAGAACCTAAGTACTCTGCTGCTCTGAAACTGCTAGAATTAACCAGACCCGAAACGAGTTCAATTACAATCAGCTTGGATGCTTTGTCTTTTAAATTAATCCATAGAAATACTGTTATTAGATTGATTCATTATAGAATGTTATAATCCTGAAATCCTGTAGAATTAACTATATAATGCATTGCCAATTACCCCAAAGCACATGAATTCTATTCTGTAGTAGGAATTTTGGATATCAAGAATTGTTTGCTTGTTTTGATAATACAGGGGTGTTGCTTTAACAACTATTTATATAGTGTTATTATGTGCCAGTCACCATTCTTACTGCTTTATAAATGTTATCTCATTTAATCCTTTTAACACCCTCAAGGGCTAGCTATTACGTTATCTTCATTATAAAGAAACTGAGGCACAGATAGGTTAATGTGCTCAAGGCCCAATAGCTATTGAATGGTGGAGCTAGAATTCTAAGTCAGTAATTTGGTTCCAGTGTCCATGATCTAACTTTTAGACAGCATCCTGGGGAGTGGGAAATTATCTTTTCCTTTTTAAAGAGAGTCTTGCTTTGTCACCTAGATTGGAGTACAGTGATACAATCGTAGCTCACTGCAACCTCTACACCTAGACTCAAGTGATCCTCCTGCCTCAATCTCAAGTTTTTATTTTTGACCTTATAAATTGTTCAGTACATTTAGATAGGACTACAGGAATGCACCACCACACACAGCTGATTAATTTTTTTTTATTCTTTTGTAGAGACAGGGTCTTGTTTTGTCGCCCAGACTGCTCTACTGCTCTAACCTCTGATGGCAAGTGATACTCACACCTTTGCCTCCCAAAGTGCTGGGATTACAGGAGTGAGCCACTGCACCAGGCCTGAGATTTTCAGGTGTATCAACAATGAGAGTGCTTTCCATTTTTGTCTTACTTTTTCTTTTTTCTTGGGCACTGGCCTAAAGGAAAGACCTGATTACTTAGCATGAAATGGTAGCCCCATCAACCTCTGCTTTGTCTCTTACGCCTAAGCAGTGCTCTACTATTCTGCGAGTCTTCTACCACCTCCAAGTGATGCCTTCGACCCTAAATACCCAATATCACTACTCTGTCCCCATTCCTCACCCCCAGCAGCTGGCTCCTGCAAGTGCTCCACAGTCTTCAACCCTCAGCTCAGCAATGTATATCTTCACTCCACTAGACAGATGGATAGGCCTTTGTGTAGATGTGGGTTATACTGTGTACAATCACTATCATTACACATTACATTTTAGTTCATCTTTTGGTCTCACGACTGTCTCTCTCTCAAAACGGTTAAGTTCCTTGAAGATAGTGGCTGTGAAATGACTCACATTATAAGGAAGAAATATGAAAAATATATCAAATAGTAACAAATTTATGTCACATACATACACACACACATAAAGGGGAAAAAGAGCGGAGGGAAATATGTGAAAGAGTTACAGGTAGTTGTCTCTGAGTAGTGGGGTTTGTATGAGAATTTTCTTATGCTTTCTGTATTTCAAATCCTCTACAGTGAAAATGAAGTAGTTTTCTAAAATTAAACTACATAAGCATATGGCATATCCTAGACCTGGTAGAAATGAAAATGGAGCTCTTCACTGAACAAGAACATTCTATACCCAGGGCTTTAAAAATACTCTAAATTTTCATATTTAGAGTATTTCGGAATGTAGTGAGTGTTTAATATGTTTAGACCAATGGATGAATAAAGACACTGAATGTGACATCTCTGTTTAAACTAAGTGAATTCTTCTAAACTTGAAAATCCTTTTATGCCATTAATCCTGAAAATTTTGAAGCTCCCTAATATGCTTTTAGTTTTGAGTTTCTCCTTAATCCCAAGACTCTCCACCAAAAAAAAAAAAAACGTTTTAAGTTTCTCCTTACTTCCAAGACTCTCCACCACAAAAAGGCCAAGTTAAATACATTTGAAATTATAAGCCATATAACAACAGAGATGTTCTTAAACATATCTAGATCTGACATTGTGGCCTGTGCCTATATATTTCTCTTAAATTGAATGAATAGTAATCTCATTGACTTGGTATAATTTATTGTGCACATTTATAAAGTCCTACTTGAAGGGAGATAAAAATATTTTAGAACTATCTACATTTCTAAGCCTTCTGAGCCCACATTAGATCCTGCTTATCTGAATAAATTGAAAGAAAGACCTATTAAAATTATAAATCATATAATTGTCAGCTAATTAGTGGAAAATATAGGGCCTTTTTGAGAAAAACTTTTTGCTTTGTAAAATGTCAAACGTACTGGAATAAGACATTTTAAATAATAAATTGGTAAATTATAAAGATAATAGTGAATAGGCAAGCATTCCTCTTTAGGATTAAAGTAAGCATAAACTGAACACAAACAGCAAAAACTTGAGATAAATTCAGTAGATCTCTATATTATTTCACAACAATTCGAAAATGCTAGATTTAATTAGTAGACTTTTCTGATTAACAAGGATTTATCCTATATGCTACTGATAAATGCTCAACTTTCAAATATTTTAATTTTTCATATATGATTAACACCTTTACAATGCACATATGTTCAGAATGTACTTTAAAATCCCACAGGATCTCAAAAACTACTGTTAACATATGATTCAACAAAATAGATTGAGATTTTATTTATAGCAGTGTAGCTTCTGAGGATGATGTGCAGAAGTCCAAGACATAGGTCCTACCCACAGAGAGTTGGGATATTGATGATAAATGATATATGTTAAAAAGTTTACATATGGTCTTTTGCAAAAGACATCCTGCAAAACAGATGTGATGAGTGAAAAATGAAAAGGTGAGTGAGAAGCTTCTTTCTGGAAGCCCAGGAAAAGGGAAAATATTTCCAAGAATCCAGACACGATTTAGATCATTGGAGGCAAAGGAAGAAGATAATAGGGCAAAACATGGGTTACATGCTCAAAAGTGTGTTGATAGGAAAGTAATTTCTGGAGACAGAGACAAGGAAAGCCTGAACTGGAAGATTTCTGCAAAAGAATATTAAGTTGCAAATTCAGAGCTGTAATTAGCACTACAAAGGAAGCCATTGTGAATGTCTGGGTGCAAAATAAGACCTGACTGCCATGTGTGTTGGTGCATGCCTTTAGTCCCAGCTACTCAAAAGGCTGAGGGGAGGGGGGACTCCCTGAGCCTAGGAGTTAGAGACCAGCCTGGGCAACATAACGGGTACCCACCTCTGAAAAAAAGACTCATTGATTGACTAAATTTTGCTCAATGTGGATACTATGGTAGAAATTTTAAGCTTAGGTAAGTGAAGTTTAAAAGATTAAACCCATGGTTATTTGGGTTTATAATAAATTAATAAATATTATACTAGGAAATTTGATAATTTAGGAATTTGGAGAGTAATGACTGTATATTCATTATTTTTATATTATTTGTCTCCATATTTCATATATTTTATATGACAATACAGATTTCCCTGAATTGAAAATATTATTTACCTACTGGCAAAATTATTATAATTCTGGAGAATCCAATTACAGTGTCATTACTGAGTACTTAGAATGTAGAAATGACAGTTTCTAATAAGTTATTTTAAAAGCCAAAAACCATTTTAGTGTCTTATTAAGTTTTGCATTCCCCAAACTTACCACGGCATCTAGCCCTGAACAGATGCTTAGCAACTGTTTATTCAGTAAATGAATGATGTATTTAATTAGTTGAGTCTTAGAAATTTCAAATCAACTCACTTATGTTGAGTTAATAACAGGGCTAAAAATGTATTTGGTTTTGGTGGACACAAGAATGTAGTCCATTGTAGTTGGCTTAATGTAATTCAAAATCTAGTAATATGACTACATTTTAATTAGACAAATTAAATAATTAACTAAAGTTAATTTTCATTAATATAGAACCTCTAGGCTGTGTGTCATCAGTAGCTCTATATGTAATTACATTACTAATTAAACCTCTAAAACTGGTCAGAGCTTCATATCAGTGTTCTTTAAAATTCTCTTTAATCTGTATCTTCAACTTAATTCTTCTATGTGGTATTTCCTGTTCTTTCTCCTCAGAGTGATTAAAACATTAATAGTGATCTATTTTTTTTTCTGGTTTACTTTTAGATCAGGATACCTTAACTATATCATTTTCTTCCAAATTGTTCTTAAGGAAATATTTGAGAATTAAAGTAGTAGCAGCAATAATAATAATAATTTTGTCATTGTAAAGATATTGATTAATTCCTCATTATTTTCTACATAAATGTTACTTTTAGCCTTTTAACTTTGAAAAAGATGATTACAATGAATTGGTTTGTTTTTACAGAAAAAAGGGCCAATGCCATCTAAATTCTTTCAGACTGTTATTAATTGCTTTATTATTGAACTTTAAGAATTCTTTTCTTACAAAAAAGGATGAGATGTCAGCAAGAAAAACATATGATTACATGAATTTAAAAAAGGAAGAAAATACAATGGCATTGTGTCTGAAGGCCTTAAAGAGGATTGGACTATGAACATGAGGGCATTTCTATATTGTAGAATATCAGCTTTTGTTATTTATTTGTATTACATTATTTTGCTTGAAAAATTAGTTTAAAATCACCAAGTTGGCATTTAGGAACTAATTTTTTAACATGATAAGCTTTCATATCTCTTACTTCAGTTTCTTTCTCTTCTGACTATACTTTGAGTTTTAAGGTAATCTTACAATTTATACTTTGACTTTTAAATGTGTACGGACAGGCGGAGAAAGACGTAAACCGGTGTTTCCTCAAATGACTGTTAGGAAAAGAGAACTATTGCCAACATGGAAAAAAAATGCTATCAATGAGTCTATCATAAATTTTGTTCCCAATTTATAATATCGTTTTAAAAAATCATAAATATCAATTGTCTACAACAATTTTAAATCCTCAACAATAAATTATTATAATATTCCTATGTATAGAACTTGTTTCTATAATTCTCTTTCTGTAATTTTTTCTTTTGAAAAATTTTTTTTATTTGTATCAATTTAAAGAACACAAGAGCAGTTTTGGTACAGGGATATAATGCGTAGTGGTGAAGTCTGGGCTTTTAGTATAACTATCACCCGAATAATGTGCACTGTACCCATTAAGTAATTCTCATTTCTCACCTCCTTCCACCCTCCCACCATCCTACCCTTCCCAGTCACCAATGTCTATTATTCCCTTTATGTCAATGTGTACACATTATTTAACTTCCACTTATAGGTGAGAACATGAAGTATTTGACTTTCTGTTTCTGAATTGTTTCACATAAAGACCTCCAGTTCCATCCATGTTGCTGCAAAAGATAAGATTTTATTCTTTTTTATGGCTGCATAGTATTCCTGTGTATATATGCATATATATCTTTATCTATCTATCTCTCTCTCTACACACACACACACACACACACACACACATATGTATTTAATATTTTGTTTATCCATTCATCCATTGATGACACTTAGGTACTTAGGTTAACTGTAATTTTTTTTTTATTGTACTTTAGATTCTGTGGTACATGTGCAGATCCTGCAAGATTGTTGCATAGGTACCTTCATGGCAAGGTGGTTTGCTGCCTCCATCGCCCCATCACCTATACCTGATATTTCTCATCAGGTTATCCCTCCCCACCCTCCCTCCCACTAACCGTCCCCTAGCCCACCCAACAGACCCCGGTGTGTGATGTTCCCCTCCCTGTGTCCATGTGTTCTCATTGTTCAACACCCACCTATAAGTAAGAACATGCAGTGTTTGTTTTTCTGTTCTTGTGTCAGTTTGCTGAGAATGATGGTTTCCAGGTTGATCCATGTCCCTACAAAGGACACAAACTCATTTTATATGGCTGCATAGTGTTCTGTGGTGTATATGTGCCACATTTTCCTTGTCAAGTCTATCATTGATGGGCATTTAGGTTGATTCCAGGTCTTTGCTATTGTAAACAGTGCCACTATGAACATGCCTGTGCTTGTGTCTTTATAATACAACGATTTATAGTGCTTTGGGTATATACCCAGTAATGGGATTGCTGGGTCAAATGGAATTTCTATTTCTAGATCCTTTAGGAATCACCACACTGTCTTCCATAATAGTTGAACTAATTTACATTCCCACCAACAGTGTAAAAGTGTTCCTATTTCTCCACATCCTCTCCAGCATCTGTTGTCTCCAGATTTTTCAATGATCGCTATTGTAACTGGCATGAGATGGTATCTCAGTGTGATTTTGATTTGCATTTATCTAATGACCAGTGATGATGAGCATTTTTTCATATGTTTGTTGGTTTCATATATGTCTTCTTTTGAAAAGTGTCTGTTCATATCCCTTGCCCACTTTTGGATGGGTTTGTTTGTTTTTTTCTTGTGAATCTGTTTTAGTTCTTTGTAAATTCTGGATGTTAGCCCTTTGTGAGATAGGTAGATTGCAAAAATTTTTTCCCATTCTGTTGGTTGCCGGTTCACTCTAATGATTGTTTCTTTTGCTGTACAGAAGCTCTCAAGTTTAATTGGATCCCATTTGTCTATTTTGGCTTTTGTTGCCATTGCTTTTGGTATTTTAGTCATGAAGTCCTTGCCTATGCCTATGTCCTCAATGGTTTTGCCTAGGTTTTCTTCTAGGGTTTTTATGTTGTTACATCTTATATTTAAGTCCTTACTCCATCTGGAGTTAATTTTAGTGTAAGGTGTCAGGAAGGTGTCCAGTTTCTGCTTTCTGCACATTGCTAGCCAATTTTCCCAACACCATTTATTAAATAGGGGATCCTTTCCCCATTGGTTGTTTTTGTCAGGTTTGTCAAAATTCTATGGTTGTAGATGTGTGGTGTTGTGCCAGAGGCCTCTGTTCTGTTCTATTGGTCTGTGTCTCTGTTTTGATACCAGTACCATGCTGTTTTGATTACTGTTGCCATATAGTATAGCTTGAAGTCCGGCAGTGTGATGCCACCAGCTTTGTTCTTTTTGCTTAGGATTGCATTGGCTATGTGGGCTCTTTTTTGGTTCCATATGAAGTTTAAAGTGGTCTTTTCCAGTTCTGTGAAGAAGGTCATTGGTAGTGTGACGAGGATAGCATTAAATCTATAAATTACTTTGGGCAGTATGGCCATTTTTACAATATTGATTCTTCCTAACCATGAGCATGAAATGTTTTTTCAACTGTTTGTGTCTTATCTCCTTGAGCAGTTGTTCATAGTTCTCCTTTAAGAGGTCTTTTACCTCCTTTGTTAGTTGTATTCCTAGGTATTTTATTCTCCTTGTAGCAATTGTGAATGAGAGTTCACTCTTGATTAGGCTCTCTGTTTGTCTGTTATTGGTATATAGGAATGCTTGTGATTTCTGCACATTGATTTTATATCTTGAGACTTTGCTGAAGTTGTTTATCAGCTTCAGGAGAGTTTGGGCTGAGACGATGGGGTCTTCTAAATATACAATCATGTCATCTGCAAATAGACACAGTTTGACTTTCTCCTTACCTAATTGAATACCCTTTATTTCTTTTTCTTGCCTGATTGGCTAAAATTTCCAATACTATATTGAATAAAAGTGGTGAGAGAGGGCATCCTTGTCTAGTGCCATATTTCAAAGGGAGTGCTTCTAGTTTTTGCCCATTCAGTATGATATTGGCTGTGGGTTTGTCATAAATAGTTTTTATTATTTTGTGATACATCCCATCAATCCCTAGTTTATTGAGAGTTTTAGCATAAAGGGCTGTTGAATTTTGTTGAAGGCCTTCTCTGCATCTATTGAGATAATCATGTGTTTTTTGACTTTGGTTCTATTTTTGTGATGGATTAGATTTATAGACTTGCATATGTTGAACCAACCTTGCATTCCAGGATGAAGCCTATTTGATCCTGATGGATAAGCTTTTTGATGTGCTGTTGCAATCAGTTTGCCGGTATTTTATTGAAGATTTTTGCATCGATGTTCATCATGGAGATTGGCCTGGAGTTTTCTTTTTTTGCTGAGTCTTTGCTGGATCTTGGTATCAGGATGATGTTGGTCTCATAAAATGAGTTGGGGAGGATTCCCTCTTTTTTGTATTGTTTGAAATAGTTTCAGAAGGAATGGTACCAGCTCCTCTTTGTGTGTCTGGTAGAATATGGCTGTGAACCTATCTGGACCTGGACTTTTTTTGGTTGGTAGGCTGTTAATTGCTGCCTCAACTTCAGCCCTTGTTATTGATCTATTCAGGGTTTCACCTTCTTCCTGGTTTAGTCTTGGAAGGGTGCAAGTGTCCAGGAATTTATCCATTTCTTCCAGGTTTACAGGTTTATGTGCATAGTGTTGTTTGTAGTAATCTCTGATGGTAGTTTGTATTTCTGTGGGATGGGTGGTGATAGCCCCTTTACCTTTTTTATTGCATCTATTTGATTCTCCTTTTTTCTTTTTTATTAATCTGGCTAGTGGTCTATTTTGTTGATCTTTTCGAAAAAGCAGCTCCTGGATTTATTGATTTTTTGAAGGGTTTTTTGTGTGTCTCCTTCATTTCTGCTCTGATCTTAGTTATTTCTTCTCTTCTGCTGGCTTTTGAGTTTTTGTGATCTTCCTCCTCTAGCTCTTTCAATTTGGATGATAAGGTGTTGATTTTAGATATTTCCTCACTTCTCATGTGGTCATTTATTGCTATAAATTTCCCTCTAGACACTGCTTTAAATATGTCCCAG